>JARWLC010000004.1:92654695-92934695 GCA_033318265.1 Phyllotis vaccarum | reverse complement strand
AACACTATAGGACTATGCTTTTGTCTACTAAATAATGTCACTGTAAATCTGGTTTAATAAAATTCTGATTATCCAGAATCTAGGCAGATGGGAAATAGAAGCAGGGCAATCAGACTAGATTGTGGGAAGAGGAAGAGCAGAGAGAGGGCAGCCAGACACAGAGGAAGCAAGGTGAGAATGCTACACTGAAGAAAATGTAACAAGCCACGTGGCTAAATATGGATAAAAATCGTGGGTAGGTTTAAGAGTAGGAGTTAGCAAGTGTAAGCAGCCTGAGCCATAGGCCAAATAGTTTATAATTAATATAAGCCTTTGTGTGATAATTGGGTCTAAACGGCTGTGGGACAGAAAAACTTATGACTACAACTAAACCCCACCACTCTGAAGGCATTTTACTCACATCCCTGGAGCAATTGTGGGAGCTGGACTTCTAGGCTACGTTAGATATGCTAGTGCTTTACTTTGTTCATGACTTTGTTTTCTGAAGTTTTACAGTAACTAGTCTGAAGCTATTACATGGAAAATTTTAGAAGTAACTTATACATTAGTATACATTTTATTACAACAGTTTGTTTTGATTTTTTAAATTTTATTTATGTTCTTATGTTCATTTCCTATGTGGTAAATTTATAAATCAAACTTTACCACAGGTTATGCAGGTATAGGAAAAAATAGCTGAATTCTCTACTATCTATACCTTGAAGCTTTCACTAGGGTCTCAGAATATATTCCCAATAAATAAGGGATGGGGAAGATTACTATATATTCATATAACAGAACATTATCCAACCACTAAAAATGATAAAGTACAAATACTATGTTAATAAATTTCAAGCCATTATGCTAAGTGAAAAGTTAAAACCCATATAATATTGTATACCACTTTTATCTGAAATGTTTAGAAATAGAAAATCCAGAGATAAAAAATTGATGAGTGATTACTGGGATGTGGCAAAAAGGCAGAAGATGGACAGACTGCTAATGTAAATGGGGTTTAGTGATAATAATTAGTCTAAACTTACATATCACTGTTGATTACACAACTTTGAATATACACTTGTAAATAGTGACTTGTATGGTATATAAAATATAACATAAACATATAACTATGAAGTTCATGATATGAAAAGATGAAAGGAGCTACAATACAACATATTCATAGTTAGTAACATTGCCCAACTTGATGATAGTAATGCTAGGACAAAAGTAGGTGTGAGTTCAAAAAGGATAAATCTTAGCTTCAAAATACTAAATGTAAAACCATGCAAAATTAAGTAGGATTTAAGTTGTTCTAAAAATAGAACATGGGGGTAGTGACACAGGTCTTTAGTCCCAGCACTGAGAGGCAAAGGCAGGTGGATCTCTGCAAGTTCCAAGTCAGCCAGAACTGCATAGAGAAACTTTTTCACTGACAAAAAACCCCAAAATTAAATAATTAGTTTAAAAAAATAACATGGAAAAAATAACAAAATATAAAGAATTGACAACAGAAATAATTGAACCTGACATCTAAAGAATATATACTGTTTGTAAATCAAAAACATTTATGAATTTGACTACCTACTAAATCAAAAGGAAATGTGGAAAATAATAAATAGAAATCTCTATTTTACACATGTAGTTCATGAAATCAAATCCTGCACGGCATTAATAAAGCATTCAACTGGTAAGTAAAGGAGGATTCATTCTTTCATGAAACTTTCTATAACAAGCTGTCTGTCATCTATGTCATTTGAAACATATAGTCTAATGATTTGAACACCAGTTTTTTCTTATCAGATAATACAGACTTTCTGCCATGCCTTGAAAGCTTGTATATATGAAATAAATTAGTGGATAAAGGTTAGAAGCAACCTAGAAGAAAGGTAGCATAAACACGAGCATCAGCACAGGAACAGGAAGGTTAGTGATACTGCACAGTATTAGAAATGCTGATTTTAGCCATTGATATAGCTCAGTGAAATACATGTGTGTGGTATGTGCAAGGTACTAGGTTAAATGCTCAGCAACTTCCCCCAATTAAGTTTGGAAGACTGTGGTGGTGTATGCATTAAAGCCCTGCACTTAAGAGGTATAAGGCCCTCCACAGTGAGACACTGCATCCTCAACAGTAATAATAGTCTTTCTGATTGGCCATTTAACACACTTCATGAAATGAACCTTATACTGCTATATAGAACTTCAAAGTGATTCTCTCTAGAAATGTTTGTTAGCCTCTTTTGCTTCTTGGCTTTTCTCTTTGTTTTGTCAATACGAGCAGTGTCTTAGACCATATTGTCTATTCTATTCACTGTTTCATCAACTTTGATTTTACTGATTTTAAATCTACAAGAATAGAATAATTTTAAATCATATACTAATTGTTTGGCAGTGAGAGGTGCCACTTACATTAAATATGTAAGTGTTAGGTGTAATAAATATTTAATTTAAGTAAGTCCAAGAGTAGTACTAGGTAGCTCAAATGACTGAGTAATCACTCAAGGCAACTGGACAGAGGCACTGTGGAGTTCACATGGAGCTGCTAAAGGCTAAGGGATCTTCTTTTTGTGACCTTTACCCTCACAACAATATTCAAACATTCATTTCATTACTCTGTTGTCTAAGTCATCGGTCTGCATCTTCAAAGGCACCATAGAAGTAATTATTTGATGTGACTAGTATCAGCTTAAATTATTTATTATTGAATATGAAATAAAAAGGTTACTACAAGAGTAATAAGACTACTTTAACAATTGAAACTTCTTTCTTAGCATCAACAGAAAGTAATACCATTAAACAGCTAACACAATGCAGGAAGGCTTGTGGTAAAGATTGTAAATTGCTTTCCTACTCTATTAAATGTTTCTTAATTGTCTTGTTGCTGTGACTGAATACCTGACAAAGCAGCTTGGAGGAGGAAAGACTTGTTCTTTCTGAGATTTGGGAGGACAGAGTCCTTCACAGCATGATGGTCATGATGGCAATGGCTCCATGTTAGCAAGGATATAGAGCTGGGACTCCTGAGCCCTCACATTTCATGCAGAATTCCCTTCCCATTGAATCATTTCCTCCAGCAAAGCTAATAGTCGCTCAGTCTCTTAAACACAGTCCCACCAGTTGGGGACCAAGTGTTTAAACACATGAGCCTATGGGGACTTATCACATTGAGCCTCTAACCAGAACTACTCAGTGTATGCCAAACGGCCCAGTATCCCCTGTCCTGTGCCTAGCTGGGTACAACAGGCTCTCAGTCTCAGTATGAGCACTGGTCCTTACCATTACTTCTGATGAGCCACTTAGCCATGCTCATGTCTGACAGGTAATCCTTTCCAATTTTGCTTTGAAGTGATAACTATGCATGTTGGAGAAGATTAAATCAAATTACATGTCAGCAATTATTTATTAACAGAACTTTCCAGTGATTGTTTATAGAATAGAACTCAAAGAATTTAGCATTGCAGCGTGGTGGGTCTGAGGGTAGTTTTACAGTTTCCCAAGGCTATTGCAATCAAAGTTAGTAAGGCCACAGAACTTTGGTAGTTTGGTTCTATAGGATACAAGTTCCTCTTCTCTGAGGACACATATTACATTTTGGTACTAGTTAATCCCAGATCATATAATCTCAAGATCCTTTCTATGATTATATCCACCAAAACCCTTACAACAAATTAGGTCCCACTCTGGTGCTCTTGGTGGATATATCTTTGGAGTCCTCTGTTCAAGATATGATAATAAAAACTGAAATATTTATGTATCCCATCTCTTGGATTTCTGTCCCCACTGCTGGACTGCTAGTCCTCCTATCATTCAGACTAGTGATATTCAAAGTAAAGGACACAATGACACTGAGGTAGCAATACTCAAGGGTTTGTTACAAGTACAAATCTCATACCCAGTTTAGGCCTATTAAATCAGAATTCCTGTTTGTGTAAGCTCTTAAAGACTCTAAAACAAACACACACACTAAATGTATAAAGTGCCAATGACTTTAAATAAGCCAAAGTATTTATTATTTTCTTGCTGTATATAAAGGCAAGGATATGTACACAAAGAACATGGACCAAACGCTGAAAAAGGAAAAAGAAACCCTGAATACATGTAGGTATGTACATATGCACATTATGTCCACAGATACACAAATAGATTTGTTAACTGAAATGGCAAATGGTAATGTTGCCTTTAATTCTAAATGGAAGAAAATCCTTATGAATTGTGCTTACATTAACTTCATATATTTTGACTCAAAACTGCCCGTTTCCCTAAGCCATTTGACATTAAATGAAAATGTATCATATCTTAAACAAAAGAAATATGGTTGTTAGGTGCCTTAAGTCTGGAGGTGGAAAGTATAGACCTAACATTTTGTTCTTAATGGAGGCATAAGCATTATTACAATCTTCTCTTCAGTGTAATTGTCAGACAGAAATTATCAAGCTGGCTATCTTGACAGACCCTCAAAGGCACACCTGCATGCTTTTAATAATGTAGACAAACTCTTTGTCCAAAGATATTCTATAGAAGTTTGCAAGGCAAGCATGCCATTTCTCTTTGGAAAAGAGGCCAGGGAGGTATGCACTGAGGAAGGATGGAAATCAGCTTCCTGCAGCAGTTATAAATGATGGTCACAGGTGAACCCAAGAATCTGCATGTCACTGCTAACACATTCCAGTATTGACAGACTACACTCGGCATTTCCTTGAGAGTGAAGAGGACTGAAATGCTCATTTTCTGTCTCTATTTGGGATGCCACTATTTTAAAGTATATTATTCTATTGTTTCTTACATATTTATTACTCAATTGTAATATAATAGCCAGGTCAATTTTCAGTAGAGTTTGGCATTCCCATGACCTCTGGACAGCATCAGAACTCAGTGCTTGGCAGTGTGACTCATGAATATCTTGCTGCCTCCTGCTCTCTGCAGCTGCAGTTAAGCTCCTTGGGTTTTCTTGGATTGGGGGGGGGGGGGGGATCTTACCAGAGAGAAGGCACAGAAGGGAATCCTCTCTAAAAATAGAAGCTGGCTACCAGTACCACCTTGAACAGAAGCCAGAAAGGATTTTCTATTAGTACTCCAACTGTGGCTAAGGACTAGACTGACATAAAACTTTGAGGGGGCTCTATGACTCGGTGTTTCACTGAGAGATTTTAAAGCCTTGTATTTAAATTTTCAAAAAGGTCTATTCAGGGACTGAACACAAAAATTCAGCGTGGGTTTTCATTAGTATTTCACTCATATCTATAAAACACTTAGGAATTCTAAAAGCTAATCTCAACAAGGCACCAGGGAGGAAAGAAGGCCCTGGAATTTGGATTTGTGGCACAGCTGCTCAGCTGACAATGGAGTCAAAAATCAGATTATCTGACCTCTGGCTCGAGGTTCTGTGAAAAATCCATGCCAGCTGCAAACATTTCCTGTTTTGTGCAGTTTCTTTCTAAAATCATTGGCCATTTCAGCAAGGGATGCTGGAAGAGGTAGATGATGTTGGCAGAGGACACTGTTTCTAGGGAAACTTCCTGAAATCTAAACATTTGAATAGAATTGTTAAGACTTGATGTATAGAAAACATTTAACAGTTATAGTACAGTACTATATTTGTATGAACAAAGACATGAATGTGTTTCATCATTTTTTCCTATTAATCTGAACAGTGAGAAGACTCAATAACTGACCAGTCTGTGGAGATCATTGTAAAAGATTAAGCCTAAACCCCTGCTTAATACATAAGAACTTGAGGGGGAAAGAAACAGAGAACCTCCCCAATTATACAATAAAAAAGACATAGTCTTAATCATTTTGTGAGGATAAAATACTTTATACCAAACGCTGATAAATCCAGAGAGGACACTCTAAACACAGGTTTATGGGAGAAAAGGCAGAGCATGACTCCCTGTGGTCTGGTGACTGTGTTTTCCAATGTACACCAGTGTAGGGATTTCTGCTGAATGCCAAAAAAATTATTTTTGAAACATTTGAAGATCTTAAATACATAAATAAAAAGAAAGATAAATGTTACCTCAAGGTTATTAGTAGATTGCACAGAAGCCAAATGTTTATAAACCAGAATATATTATAGACATGAATTCTGTAATAAGTCAGTTCCATTAATTCTCACTGACATTGAACAGTAGCTGCTACAATTGAGCACAGAAGGATTATTTAATATCTAGGGACATAGCTACAATCTATGAAACCTAAACTCATTACTCAAATTTCTATTTTATGGTATATGCTAATAACTATTATTGATTTTGGTTTTGATGGGATGAAGCTAAGGAAAGGGGTGGTGAATAGTAGTATCTCCAACAGTGAAATTAAAAATATTTTCTACCTACAGATAGTTCAAGCCATGGATGCAAAACCCATGAAGTTACAGGGAAAATTATATTAATGTAATTAAATTATAAGTGAATTAATCTCAAGTAAATCTTAAAGTGAGTATTATGCAGAGTATTTCAACAAAGAGAAAAGAAAGTTATTCTTATTATAAAGGTGATTTTCAGAAAGAAAATCTTTTTATTAGTAATAATAATTAAAACAGTTTTTACAGATAGGACCTGGTGTGGCCCTGGCTTTCCTCAAACGTGCTATGTAGACCAGGATAACGTTGAATTCCTGATCATTCTGCCTGCCTCCCAAGGCTGGGATTACAGGTATGTCCACCTTGCACAGTTTAGGTGGTGCTGGGAATTGAACACAGGGCTTAACTCATGCTGGGCAAACACTCTACCACATGAGCTTCATTCTCAGTACCAAGGCTGTAAACAGTTACTGACAGCTGAACATTAATTTCTATTTTTTTTTCTCCCATAGGCCAGATCTGCAGAAATAAGCCCTGGACTTTCTCAGCTAAATGATGCACAAAGACAAGCCTCCATTTAAGACAATACTATAAGATGCATCCCCATCTCCTTTTCCTATAGCATCCCTCATATGTGCAACCTGGACCACAAAGGGCAACACAACATCCTGGGAAGGCTTGGAGAACTGCCTCTTATAGCCGGCTGCTGACACAAAGCCCTTTTTGCTTGTGAACTTGAAGAATGACAGGTATTTTGTGGTAACTAACTACCACTTGTCTCTAGGAGGAGGGAAACAGAAATTTTCACTATTCTGTTCCCACTTCCCAGCTCCTTTCAGCTCTGTCCACCCACCCCAGAGTCAGAACCATGGGCAGAAAATCAAATGTAAGCAAAGGTTCAATTCAATATGGATTAAAGAACACAAGAATATATTTTTAAAAATTTTTTAAACCAGGAGTGGGTATTTTGAGGCAGGAAATTTTGCCTGCTTTCAAAACTAGTACTAAAAGGCTTTGGAATCTAGGAGTAATCAGGACGTTGTCTAATCTTAATGCTTTACCACTAATTATTATTCTATAAAATTCCTGTAGAGAAGCCACATATCTTGCAAGACTTCACCAGGTTGATTATTGAGACACTAAGAGTATCCTGTCCACAGTCACTCCTCTGAAGGCTGTTTAACACTGACAGTAGGTGCTGAGGACAACAATGAAGTCACTGGAGCCTATTAAGGTTTCACTGATGTCTTAGAGTGACAGAAACACAATTTTGTAGTAATATATATTTGTTTTTATATGTGTTTGGAAAAAGTAAGCGCACATCAAACATGCAAAGGTATCCTTTGAGGCTGGATACTGCCTGGGGTTCTACATCGCCCCCTCAGCTTCCTGTTGGTCACCACTGGACAAGCCTTCCTGTCCCATTCCTCCTGAAACAATGGACCAACAGTAAATTATCTCTGAGGTTGTTCCTGATATAAATAACTAATGCAATAGTTAGGTAGATACATTTCTATCTGTATGTTTCATTATTGTAGTTGGTTGTTTTCTTACTCTTTTAGCTCTTTGCTTTTTGGGGGGCTCACCACTCAGCTCCCAAAATACACACACACACACACACACACACACACACACACACACACACACACACACACACACACACAAAAGGTGTGGGGGGGAGGCAGAGGCTTATTCTTACTTATAAATGCCTGGCCTTAGCTTGTTTCTTGTCAGCTTTTCTTAAGTTATCCCATCTACCTTCTGCCTCCGGGCTTTTTCCTTTTCTTCTGTGATCTTACTTTCACTCTTGACTGGCTGTGTGGCTGTGTGGCTGTGTGGCTGTGTGGCTGTGTGGCTGTGTGGCTGTGTGGCTGTGTGGCTGGCCCCCCTTTTGTTTAATCACTTGATCTCTCTTCTTGTTCCTCCTTCCTCTAATGTTCTTCTCATTCTATTTATTCTGTCTGCAAGCCCCACCTATTTCTCTCTCCTGCCTCACAATTGGCCATTCAGCTCTTTATTAGACCGACCAATCAGGTCTTTTAGAAAGGCAAAGTTAACAAATACAACATAAAAGAATGCAACACATAAGCAAATGTTCCACAGCATAAAAAATGTAATGCTTCTTAAAAATAATATTACACACTGTGTCTAAATTACAACTCAATAAAAATTAAAAATAAAGATAAATCAAAAGTTAAGAAAAATTTCTGAGTGACCATTTTTGTGGACTGAGTTCCTGCACTATTCCCCCAAAACAGATCAAACCAGCAGCTGTGATGTTATTTGTGAGAAGAGCCATACACCATGCTGAAGAAGCTCCCTCTGCTTAACCACACAAGGAAGGTCACCTTGGGGAACCAGGATAACCGTGTTGGGAGACTAGTGGGACTGTTCTGTCCGGCACAGATGACATGCTGACTGGCTCAGGTATCACCAGTGAAAGACAACAATCTTCAATTTGTTGAAAATGTGTTCTTTAACAACTAAAAGAAAACTGTATTAAGAAATAATACAGAATAAAGTGGTGATGGGACATCTCAATCAGCCAAACTTAGGAAACAATGAATAATGATCTATGGAAAAGTGCACACTGCGCATGCACCAAGAGGCACAAAAGGAAACGGAAGTAGCTCACCACTAGCCACTCTTCTGGAGATTTGTCTCTGAGTGTGCCTGATGCCAACAGTAGGGACTGATGCTTGTCTTTGGGGGGGGCGGGGGGAGATACACAGAAAACTAAGTAAATGCAGTGGGTCCTGCTGCACAGATTCCACACTAACAACTATGAACTTAGCCAGTCCCATGCAGGAGTAGGTATCTAGGCATGAGGTTTCCTAGGTTGTCCTACTAACCAAGCTGATGCTTAGTTTATGAGATTGTTAGGAGGAACTTTTGTTTATAGATTTGGGGATTTTTTTCATTGGGAATTTCTTATTTTGTTATACATGTATCATAAGAGAATAGTCATTAGCTTTTATTTCAAATAATGCAAGTTAAATTCTTGATATTAATAAAAATTAGGAAAAAACCCATATACATAATGTCTGTGTGTAAACAAAAAAGAAAGAAAATATATGAGTGAAAGGGATAAAGAAAAAAAGAAATCCTTTCCCACCAGTAAAATTTAGCTGTTATCAAGTTAATTAGAAACATAAAACTATTCGTCGGAAACTAGAGAAAGACGAACAAGACAAATTAGTTTCTACACTCATGAGCTTTGTTCAATAAACACACTTTCTCCATAACTAACACATAAGATTTTTCTTCAGTACCTATCACCATCCCGATAGGATTCCTCTGACTAAATAATTCTTAGCATAAGAATTTTAAGCTTCATCTGAAAAGTCAACAGGCAAGAATAAAATGTTTTAGAAAAACTGGAGTCACTAGTTTACATATCAAAGAAAAGGCGGAGAGAATAAAGCAATTTGGAACTTTCTTAATGAATAGAAAGGATAGAAATGGAAATAGACCTTTTAACATATTGACACCTGTGTTAAAGGAAGACATGCGCAGATCACAAACATGGGAATAGAGAGACTGCCTACACTCTGGTCACAGCACCTGGACAGCTGACAGTACTCTGTACCCTGTGCTCAAGCAACATGTCCCCTTAGCAGCGAGCATCTAGAGCCCTGGGTAGTGAAGTAACACAGTCAGAGAAACTGTTCTGCAATCCTTCATTCTCATGGAAGAAGAACCTGGGGAGGGGGAGGGAGGGAATGAAGCAGCAGACACTGGCTCACAGTGCAGCAAGTGAGAAGACTTCAACCCTAGGGCAGTTCCTAACAGTGCGATGACCATGTGAAGATAGAAAAATCCTGTTTGATTCTTTCCCCTCCACTGCCTTCCTGAGGTCCCTAAACTAGCCAAAGTTGACAGAGTTTCGGTTCCATTGTTAAATGGCAGCTTGCTCAGAACAGAGTTTCGGCTCCATTGTATCACTAAATTAGATGGCAGTTTGTATGGCAGCTTGGTCAACTGCTCACAGGATGTACTTTCTGAGTTCTTGGGACCCACCTGGTCAGTGGCTTGACCTTCTGGACTTCACTCAAACAGGACCATCCAAGATAAGGCCCTGGGACTGCATTCCTGATATAACAACCTGGGTGGGGCCACCCAGGAAAGCCCTATCATGAGAACTGTTACAACTTCTATCTCACGAACCGCATGTACCCCTCCCCTACCCAGAGTGCGGTATAAGAATTCAACCCTGAAAGCGTTCGGGGCTCTTGGCTTCCACAGTACCTGGAGCCCGCACATGTGTGTACTGGTATTCATATTCATTAAACTCTCTTTTTCTTTAAAGTTAACAGTTGTCATTAGCCATGGTCTTGGGGTGTCTAGGGGCGCTAAAGTTAAGGGCGCCTGCCCATTACAATCAAAGCTGAAAGCACACATATGTTCACATACATATGTTTACTCTCCAGACTTCTCTGGGGAAAGGAAAAATATGGGATATAATAAGCAAAATCTGAGGAAAAGTGAATACCTTTATTATTAATATTTAGATAGTTCACATAAATTTATATTAAAAAAAATACTAAGAAATGTAAAGTACCTAACTTTGGAGAAATGCAAATTAAGACAACAAAATATGACCTAAGCTGGCAAAACCCATCTTTGTTATGCTATTTGTTGGTGACAGCTGTGGCATTTGCTGGTGAGAAAGAATATGACATTTCCCCAGCAGTCTCTGTAATTCTAACTAAAGGAAGTGATCTGGACCTGGAGCAGGAGAGGAAGATGTACTGGTCAGTGCCTCTTTGTTGTGGTTAGATCAACAGAAGGAAAATGAAGTCAAGCACAAACTGTAGTTTGTATAAATGAAGCGTCAATATTTAAAAGCAGGTCATAAAAGCCTGATACTCTAAGACCAGAAAATTACTTGAACTGCTAAGCATTTTGATAAACAACTGAAAAACTAGTAACACACTGATAAAACTATTGATATTAATGAATGAATCCATGTTTACAAATAAATTAGAAATAACATATATCATAGGGAGAGGGGAAGTGGATAAAGATATGGACAAAGTTTTCCATAGAAATACAATGTCTAATAAGTATATGAATGATAAGTAACAATAATTAAATGGAAATTATGGTGACAACAATGAGATGGAGGACAGCTAAAGGACAGCTAACATGAGCCAGAGTTTGGGAAAGAAGTACTCAGGGCCAGTGAGATGAGTCAGTTTGATCCAGTTTAATATGTAGTTGAAAATGTTACAGCCATGTTTAGTAAAGCAAATTTCTCAATAATCCCCAAAACAATGTGTCTTGTCCATGTAACTCTTTCCATACTAACACTTCTAAACACTTTGTCTGTTGGCATAATGTAAGAAGGTCATTACTTTTATTAGTACACTACATAACTACGTTTTGAGGTTAGGCCATCCATGTCAGTCCTGATGTTGGCATTTCATGCACAGTCTGTTCTATGCTCTTCAGTGTGTCTAGTGCTCCTGCCTCTGCCCAATAAACTCCTTTGTATTCTTTAAAACTAATATAACCTAAAATACCTGTAAATTTTCTAATAACTCCCATTTTGCTTGAACTAGTATTTCTTCTTTGCTTGCCTGTGGTTTATGCTTTTATAAAGGTAAGTTTCTGAGAAAAATAAAAATTTGAAAAGCTATCAACAGAAAAAAATGGCAACTTTCCTGGGTCAGACATGTAAAGAGCAGATTAATAGAAAGGGCCTGGGATGAGCTTCTGGAGACCTGGAGATAGAACCCAGTGTCACAGATACCTGTGAGCTGAGGCTCATCTCATAAGCTTTTCCATTTGAAAGGGCCTTAGAAGGAGCTGCTACCTACCTATTTCAAAAGGCTTGAGAAACAAAATAAATAGAAAAATTATATTTCATTGTAAGTGCTGAGCAAACACATAGCATCATGACCATACAGTGGCTGACAACTGCTCAGGGCAAGTTTTTACCTGGTAGTGCGGGAAACACTCCTGGTCAGTCCTGCAAAGGGAGACTGTAGCATGGAAGCACACCCAGAACCCAGACTGCAATCCTCACCATGAAAAGGGAGCAGTGGAGGAGGCAGAACAGTGGGTAAAGCAGGAACAGATTCATATTTGGCCTTTTGAGACAGACATTACATTTTTCTCTTGGTTTGCTTTTATTATTTGTTTTTATTAACAATTTTAATTTTATAAGACTTATTATTTAAAATTTTCAAATAGGTAAAAAGATCACATACTAAAATTAACCAGGCCCAAAGTCTATACAATTCTATGATCTTCTATATAGTTAGAATAGGCATTATGAACAGAAGCTGTGAAGCCTCACACTAAATTTTATATTTTCAGTATCAAATATGTTCTTTTTGTAATTATCCAAGTTTTCAGGACATTTTACTAGTTAGATGGATGAAATAATGTTTTTATTATGACATTTTCACTGATATTTATATTGAGTGGCATTTCCTAACTCTAATTCTGCCCATCTGGGAGGAGGACAATGGTAAATGTAAATGATATATAGAAACAGTTGATGTCTTTATGACATTTTATTCTATATGTGCGTTAGAAGACATGGAAGTAACTAATTATGGCTATACTATGCAGTGGCAAGGCCACACTGCCTTACACACTCTGCCAATCCCCAGTGTGGACACAGGGCTTAGCCCTGGGCGCTTACAGAAAATTCTACCCTTCACAGAAGTAGCAGCTTTGCTTTACATGCAAAGAAAAGATCCCTTTTATAGATCCAAGAGCAACTTAAAGTTTATCAGATTTATAATCCCAACTAAGGAATGAGAAGCAGCAGGAGCCCCAGGCCAATGAGTCTGGGCCAGCCTGAGCTATCTACCAAGACTTTGCCTAAAAACAAGAATCAAAACATAAGATATAAAAATCTGATCTTCAAAGAACTCCATTCCTCCTTTCCTCCCTACTTCCTCCCCCCCCAGACACACACTTCAAAAGTGGTACTCATCTCATAGACAATCTCAAGGTTCATGCAGAATAGGTCTTTCTATCCTGCCAGATTACATTTGGCCATCTCTGGTCTGCCCTTCCTCCCACTAGTCATGAACCCAGGGATCACACCACAGGCTCTTCTTTTTAGCACAGTTGGGTCTTTTGTGTTTCTGATGCATTTGTGTCCAAGTGTATGTTGTAGCACACTCTCATTTTCTACTTCAGTGATGTCCCATAATTAGATCTTCTCATCTGAGAATGCCAATATCTTAATCATATTTTGCACAGTAATAGAGTTCAACACTATTTCAAATATAATATTCAAAATAATGTGTTAATTTTTAAAGTATATTTTTAAATGCACTTGCTTTTAAAGCTTCCATTAAAATCTTCTACTCAGAACTTTATTTAGTTGCTCAATATAGTTCCCTGCTTAAGTTTATTAGCTGTATTAAGCTATAAATTTAAATTGTTTAAACATCCTAGGAGAAAATTAATTTTCTCATGTTAGTAACATGATATATATGTATGATACACACATATATAACATTGCTATGAGTGTATATGTGAAATGTGATTTAAATAAAAGAACTTTCTCTCCTGTCCATTTGTGTTTCTATTGCCCTAATTCCATAAAATTACAGGAAATCGTCACAAATGTTGTTTATGGTCAGCCTAAGAAAGCAAATACATACTCAAACTCCAGAATAAAAAATCAAATAACATACTATTTTTTTTATTAATTTATCCTTTTTTGAAAAACAGAATTTGAAGTTAACATTAAAGCATGGTCTTACCTTTTTCCTGGCCACCACAGGAGCTTTGGTACCTGCTTTGGCTCTATCTGTAAGACAATACAATGCGTCTACTTAAAAAGAACCCATCCTCCTGTTCAAACAGATACACAAGTACAAAACTAAAATTTTCTACCTTATTAGACATTAGTAACAGGACTGTTTTCAGTGGCCCTTTTAAATAAATACTAATAAATTTACCTCCTTTGAATTAAGTACAACTCAGTAACTCAAAAACTATAAAGTCATAAAGAAACTCTTACCTGATTAATGTCTTATTAGTTAGCATCAAGTCTGCCTAATTTCTGGTTTCTGGTCAGTCTGTATATTCTGAAGTACATAGACTCTAGAATTGAGTCCATGATATCTCAACTTGAACAACTGTTATATGATGGACACTGGATAATAATAACATATAAACTGTACTTCATTTAATTTATATAACATTGGAAGACACACAATCCATTGTAGTAGTGGTGTTTCTCGGTCCCAGGTGGCCAGAGGTCCAAGACCCACAGACCTGCCACCCGAGACCGCTTAGCCGCCCAGCTGCTCAGGTCCCCAGAAATGACTCAGATGCTTATATTAAATTCATGCTGTTTGGCCTATGGCTCAGGCACATTGCTAGCTAGCTCTTACATCTTAAATCAACCCATTTCCATTAATCTGTCTGCCACGTGGCCCGTGGCTCACCTGTGTTCCTACATGTTGCTCCTTGGGCGGCTTCAGCTCAGTCTGCCTCTGACTCCGCCCTTCTTCTTCTACCTATTCTGATTCCTCCTCTTACTTCTTCTATGGTGCCTGTCATGGCCCAAAACAGCTCCTTTATTTAAAGATTGAGATTCACAGCATACAGAAAGGCATTCCCACATCAATCCATCTTCCTTATACAACTGAGTAAAATACTCCACACAGTCCTGTGGTTTTACTTAGCAGAGTAGGACCATTTGATTACAAGCCCCAAGTTTGTTCGGGGTATCTGATGCCTCCATTGGGGACCACTGAGGTACCAACACTACCTCAGATAAGATTCTACAAGAATATGGACACTGGTATCATTTCTCAGACTATCACAAAAAAACAGAATATTTATTAACCAACTAGCTCATGGAAAATGTTCCAGGTTATTATTTTGATATATACAATATATATATACATATATATATACACACATATACATATATATATACATATATATATACATATATATATATATGTGCCTATGTTGGTAAAACTTGACAGAGAATAATTCTTTACATATATAGCCATGGTAGGTTTTCTATGCCCAGTGAATAGCCACACCTATATGTAGTATGAGGTTTCTGTTCCGGACTTTTGGGCCTAAACCTTGAGTCTGCAGAGACACACAGATGCTTACAGTAGTTTCAGACTCACAGACCTGCAGCCCCAGACCCCTTAGCCACCCCCTGTTGATTAGGCCCCCCAAATGACTCAGACACTTATATTAACTTCATGCTGTTTGGCCTATGGCTTAGGCACATTGCTAGCTAGTTCTCTCATCTTAACTCAACCCATTTCTATTAATCTGCCTGCCCATGGCTCACCTGTGTTCCTCACATGTTTCTTCTTTGGGCAGCTGGTCCAGTCTGTCTCTGATTCCGCCCTCCTTCTCCTATCTATGCTCTGATTTCCCCTCCTACTTTTTCTATGGTGCCTGTCATGGGCCAAAACAGCTCCTTTATTTAAAGATTGATATTCACAGCATACAGAAAGACATTCCCACATCAGCTGAGAGTATGCAGAGCAACAGGAATTCTCAGTCACTGTTAGCACAACAGTGGAAATCAGCACACTTTCACCACAGTATTAGCAACCATGCTTCTCGTTATTTACTCAAGAGGGTTGAAATTTCATGATCACACTAAAATGACATTTAACAGTAATTACTCAGACTTTAAGCAATCCAAATGCTCCTAGGTAGATGGATGGTGGTAACTGGAGTATGTACAGAAGTAGAATATTCCTCTGCATTAAAAACAAATGATCTATAGACTGATGCAAAGACAAAACAAGTGTATGTTACTATAGGAAGGAAGTCGATGTGAGACAATGATTTACTTATGATTCTAATCTTGAGACATTCTGGAAAAGGCAAAACTGTGAAGACAGGGACAGGAAAAGTTATTGAGTGTTGGCAGGAAGCAGAGATGAATAGCTAGAACACCAGAATTCTTAAGGCCATAAAATAACTGTGTGCAGTAGGACAATGATAGACACATGAGATTATATCTGTCACATACAGAGTGTAAACCTAAAGTGAACCCTCATGTATAATATAAACTCTGGAGATAAGTAGGATGTGTCAATGTATGCTCACTAATTACAACAAATCATACAGTGTAAGGTATCATGGTGGGGTGAGTTCTGAGTGAACAGAAGGCATATGGAAACTGTACTTACACCCAATTTTTGTTAATTCAAGGATGCTCTAAACATGAAAGTCTATTTTGTAAAAACATGAGTAATTCTGGTGGAAAATAGAGATAGGGAAATCCACTGCAAATGTAGAGCACAGGGACTAGCAGGTAGTAGTGGTAGTGTTTGCCTAGCAAGTAGGATTCTTTTGGTATTTGATTTATTGCTACACACACACACACACACACACACACACACACACACACACGTATTTGATTTACTGCTATATACGCAGAAAGAGAGGGGGAGAAGGAGGGAGGGAGGAAGAAAGAGACAGAGACAGACAGAGACAGAAAGGGACAAAGGCAGACAGAGAAACAATGAGGGAGAGACAGAGAGAAGACAAGAATTAAGTTTTCAAGCTTCAGTAAAAGAATTACAAAGTTTAATATTAGTTAAATAAAGCAAAGGGGCAACTAAACTAGAACCTTACATTCATTGTCTGAGTCCTTTACACATGTCATCTAATGACCACCCATATTTCAAATAAAAAAGCTGCATCAAGGATAATAGAGTGCCAATTGTTACAGGTCCAAAGAACACCAACTAAATGGTAAAAGTAATTAGTTCTAGGCAGGAGTAGGAAAGTACCAGAAGAAAGCTTCCAAGTCGCTTCTAAGTTACTCACTGTTGGCTAACCTTTGAAAACTCCTTCTGGGTACAAGAAGCTAAATACCATATCCAACTCCTCACTGGATGCTAAGTACACTTGTAGACTGAATCAGCTATTTTCAAGTTGAGGCTGCATGTTTGGAGAAGCAATCCTGTCTTGGTGAAGACACACACCTTTAGATATCTGTCTTCACCCCCTTCCCCAAACTGAGGTCATGGCTCTCAAAAGTCAGGCTGAAGTACATCAAATTCTGTATATAAAAGTCATGAGACTTTTAGCAAAAGAATTTACTTTTGCTACAGATTCAACCAGAGAATTATTGTTCCCAAGGCTCTCTGGACAAGGGACATGACAAAGAACAGGTGACAAGCAGCCCAGCATACTGACGACCCAAACAAGCCCACACTACTGATAGAGAAAGTCAGCACTAGTGGAAAAGAGACGAAATTGCTCTCCAGTTAAGTGACTATATTATTTAAGGATGGAAGTTTCAAAGCCTGTTGCAGTTGAACCAGAAAACTGACTGCACAGGGTAGAGCTGGACTTGTGCTACTGATAAACAGCATTCTCACTATAAGGATGAGCCACATCTGCAGTAGTCGTCTCTTCTGATCTGATGGTGAACTGATTTGATTTTAACATCTAAACTTAGGTGATGGCTTTTAAACTATTTCTCAAAATAAAAGGTCCCCACAAGAATTTGCTGAGAATATATATGAAACTCTTCCAATGGAGAAAAAATTTCACTATTATTGTAGGGCTCAACTGAAGGTCAGATCTCCCCACAAAGGACTCTGCATTCAAATGTAAGGTAATACACATAAGGCTGTGTGGAGTATAAAATTACTACAATCACTGTACCAAAAATTTTAAAAACATATTTGAGTTTATTGTAATTATTTTATGGAATGATCATAATCTTAAGTGTGCCATGCCAACTGAGTTATTAGAACAAGCAAATTTAAAGGCTAGACATGATAAACCATAACACCTATGACTCAAGAATGTTTACTGAAAATGACCTGATATATTAGTAAGAATATGGGACATCTTTAATATAATGTACAACGAAAACACTAGACTAAGCTTGAAGTGTCATAGTTGTATATAATTTCTAAGTGGTTTGAGGAGGCTATTGCCCCTGCACATGGATGCTCACTAGAAGTTGATGGAAAGAACCTATAGCACAAAATGCCACATGCTTTGTCACAGGACTTAGAGAAATCAGGCTGGTACCAACCTAGAAGCCTCCCCTTTAAGACCAGCTTTTCAGAGTGCTGTGAGATGCTTGGCTGTGAGAGAAAAGGTACCAACAGTGTTCCCAAGCTGTGTGAACCTGTAAACTCCCCAGGCAAGTTATATGCATAATCATGGCATGAATGTCTTAGGGAATAACCAACAGTTATCAGATTGGATTTAAGGCATAATCAGCAGGAGGAAACTCACACCTGATATAGAAAACCAGGCCCCAAACTTGCAGTTCAAGAGGTCATAGATCCTAAGGGGAGAACCCACTACTGTCAGCTTGCTAAACTGATAAAGTATCCTTCCAAACACCAGCACTCATAAATTAGTGCAGCCTTCAGCCCTCATCTGAGAAGCTCCTTCTTTCTTTCTCTCTCTCTCTCTCCCTCTCTCTCTCTCCCCCTCCCTCCTTCCCTGTCTCTCCTCTCCCTCTTTCTCTCTTCCTTTATTATGTAATAGACTTAGATTAACAGAAAGAATACTAATCATGCAAAGAATAAGTATTGTGGGCGCCTTATCCCTAAATGAGACAACTGCATCACAGCCCCTCCCCCAAGTTTCCAGGAACATCATAGACAAGGGGGCAGATGCAGAAAGGTTTTTTAAGAATACTGCTACAAAACAGTGTCTTCTGAGCATGACAGGCAACTGTGCTCATACACTCTCAACATCTGTGAGCTTGCACAAGGCTTGCACAAGATCAGGCTAGCATAAAGTGGGCAGATCACAAGGTCCCAATCCTAGTTGAGAAACTACAGGAAGCTGGAAGATACCAGCGGAAATAAAATTAGTTTCTGCTAGGGACAGAGCCTCTATAGTGGATTGCTAATGCTACAATGGCCAGCCCTAAATCTCTGCGTATGTGGGCAACACTGACTCCATAGATTTAAATCTGTCTCATAAAGTTGGAGGGAAATGAGAAGGAGGGACCCAGAAGGAGTTGGATCATATGAGTGAGGAAGAACCTTCATGAAAGTAAAATGCAGTTACATATGAGGGGGAAATAATTTTAAATTAAAAATGTTTGTGAGCCTGTGAGGTCGTTCAGCCAGTAAGACCCTTGCCTTTTAACCCAAATTGGATTGATCCCTAGGATTTATCTGATAGAATAAATTAATTAATCCCCTAAAGTTGTTCTCTGACCACCACAAGCACACGATGGTATGTTCAGAATAGATGAAAATATAATTAATTTTTTTAAATTGTGAATATATAGCTCACTCCTGTTTGGAATTTATTTTAAAATCAAACATTTTGAAAACACTGTATTTTCAAAAACAAAACAATGCAAACCCAGAATATCCTTGTAAAATTAACATACTAGGAATACATTTTAAAACTATGGTTCCTAATTTTTGAATTATATGTCTTAAAATAATGTTCTATGTATTCTAGGATAAATAAAATATCAAGAGGCACTTATTAAAATGCCTGTGTTTACATAGAGATTAGTCACTTAGAATAATTTTAGAGAACAAGATATCACTGTTAATTCACTTGAAAATTCTTTTACAGTGAACACAGATTTTTAAAGGTACAAACATATTTTAGAAGACACACATCTAGGAGCTCTGACTGTATGGTAAGAAAGAAACTGCACATACCCTGTCTTGATAGGCAGCACACTTCTAGTCTCTGCTCAGGAGAATGCCTGTAGAGTTGGTATGCCTCCTCAAGGGCACTTCTATACCACCTCTTCTTCTTATTTGTACATTCTGCCACCTATATAAATTCAGACAATAAATAATATTTATTTTTAAATATTAATTTTGTTTTAGAATCTATGCTTTAACTACTTGCTGGAACTAAGTCTAATTTGAGCACTGTATAATATTATCAACTAGGCATTGGTATCTGACTATTATTTCATTGTTTTAAAACTTAGTAGTGTTGTGAGCAGTTTACAAGCTAATAACCAGTTCTTTAAGATGATATGACGCATCTCACAGTCTCCCATGGTAAGCATGCAGTCAACATGAGCATATCTGACTAGAATAACACTACTGTCACTTCATGTGACAAAGAATGATACCAGAGTAGTAGAAAATATTTTTCAGTGTAAAAACATTAACTCTATTTGCATTTAATTTGGGCATCGTGGCAAATCTACACACACACACACACACACACACACACATTTCTTAAGCTTGCTGTACTCCAGTCTCTCCATGTATAATATGTGAGTATGAACTGCCAACACCCTAGTTTCCATGAGTATTACATGATATAATAGATGATGGTTTTATAGAATAATAATAAGTCAGCATGTGTTATTCTAATAAGACATAGCACATTTTCTAGATGCTTTATAAAACTGAACAAAAAATCCTGAGTTAAAAATATCAATCATCTAATATAGCAATTTTTCCAAAGTTCTTTAATTGCTAGAAATATTTTTACTTCTTTCAATGTTACAATTGATAAAAAGCAAAACAAAATTTTCTTTTTGAGAATGCCATCAAGTGGAAGAGATATTTATCCTACAATACATATTTACCGTGCATAAAGGTCTTAGGTATGTCTTTGACAAAAACGCATAATATAGTGTGTAGGCAGACTTTTACTTACAAGGCACCAGTCCAAGATTAATATTTATTAAAATATAAATCAACACTCACGATACAGGTAACAGCTTATAGTGGCACCTGAACAGGGACTGGAGTATCCGAGTGATGGACGAGTGATGGATGGTCAATGGATTCCAAACCGGTCTCTCCAACAGCCAGGAACCAGGCACAACCCCTCCCAGGGTCCCAGCAGCCCCTTATCAATGGGGTTGGCCACACCCCCTCCAGCTTGGCCACACCCCGTCCAGGAGCCTGGGACCCTGGATAAGCGTCTTTGAACCTTATCAGCTGACACCTGAATCCCACCACATCAGTGTTTGCAGAATTTACAACCTCAACATTCCCTCTCAACTTACAGAATGAACCTGTGTAAAAACCCTTTTTAAATGCCATATTATTCTTGTAGTCCCCCAAATAATATCAACTATATGTCCCAACTCTGCCCAACATTGTCATTTAATGATTTGTTACATTTGACATGTGTCATAGTTACATGTGGCCATGACTGTCACCACCCATAAGCAAAGGTCCATGAAGACAGTGTATGTTTATCTTTGTATCTTGAACAGTACCTCTGGCCTGACACTTCACTGAGTGTTGTGAGCATTCACAAAATGTTTCTTAACTGTGGTTCTGGAAAATCACTGGTAAAGAATTAAAACAGTAAAAGAATATAATCAAAAAAATATACTTTCATATACATAATACGTAAATTTCTTTTATTTGCTAAGTAAAAAGATGAAAATGTAGGCAATTCAATTTGTTAATTTTAATATTATTTACATTGATGTATTTTGGGTGTGTGAGCCACAGCACATGTGTGGAAGCTGAAGGACAACCTGAAGGGCCTGGTTCTCTCCTCCCACATTTGAGTTTCGGGAATCAAATTTAGGTTGTCAAGCTCAGAGACAAGAATCTTTACCCATTGAACCATCTTACCGACCTTCACACTGTAAATTTTAAATTATCAATATCTGGGTGGGCATGGTGACACACAACTTTTACTCCAGCACTCAGGAGGCAAAGGCAGACGGATCTCTATGAGTTCAAAGTCAGCTTGATCTACATAGTGGGCTCTAGGCAAGCTAAGGATAAGTAGAGAAACCTTGTCTACAAAATATATGTCGTGTTTTTCATAGAGAAGATATCTATCTCTGCAACACTTATGTTATCATGATGATAAGAAGCTGTACAGTAAAAAAAATTCTCCTTATAAAACTGAATGGATGCTCTTCTATTACATTTAAGGAGGTAGTTCAGGACTATTAGTGATAAGGAATTGCATAGAATGAAGGGAAGGGGCAAGCTGTAACATTGCCAAGGCTTTTTAAAGAACTTTCGGTAGACACAGGATACCTTGTAGATGAACAAATGAACACCTTTGAAGGCACTCAATAGCTAAGCCTTGACTTCATGAGGAATTTTAACTCCAGAATTAGGCTCAACTGTACCCTGTATATATTTTTAACAAAGAAGTGACAGGTTCAAGCTCTAGTGATTCTGAATGTGCCATTCTTCGAATTCTCTGAGCTCTTTCTCATGAAGCCAACCGTGATTAATATTTATGCTATTTTTCTACGAGTATAGTGTGCATTTACATGCTCTTGAAAAGGTATAGGCATTTATTTAAAATTTATGTCATTAGATATATGGTCTTTGTTTTCTTCAATTTTCTCTCTGTGCGATTTATTGATTGATTCAACATAATACAGCTCCCTAGACTACACTCCACTAATGGTCTATAGTATGAAAAGAAACACTCCACCACAAGTGTGTGAAAAAGAAAATCTCACATGGCTGTAGTGAGCAAGGACAATCTCCTATGCTGGGTGAGAAAGGCAGGGTGGCCAGAGGACAAACTGAAATTGTGACTCTTAAGCAAAGACTTGAGGGAAGTTGGGGAGTGAGCCTTTAGTTAATGAAGAAAACCAAGTTTCTGATGAGACATCTTCTAAAGTGGAATATGGGTATATTCAAGATGCATACAAGAACATAGGGTGTATGAGAGACCCACATGAAGACTCTGAGCATGTGAAAGTTACTCAGGGCCAACTGGAGAAGACTATGCAGCCAGTACAGGTGCAGTGTGAAGCAGGTGCCACTGCAGGGCTCTGGCATCCCTCTGGATGTCTTCCTCCTCATTTCTTAACTTGCCTGTATCCCTCTGAGCACAGGAATTACATATACCTCCATATCTGGCTTTGTTGCATGCCCCCAAACAATCATTCTCACTACTTTATTGAGGCCAGCTCATGCAGAGTTAAGTGTAGTTGTGGGACAGCTGCCTAGCCTGCTACTCCAAGAGCCCAGGCAGGAAACTACAGTCATGTGGACCAGAGAAACCACTGTTGAGTATGTGAACTCTGTAATTCCATTACCTGTTAAATTAACTTAGTAATATTAGTAACAAATTGCTTTAACGGTTAGAGTTTTTATCATTTATACTTTGTGTATTTTATTGGCTCAATGCCATCATTCTTTATTCTACTTTCCTACAAATACTAAAATTAGTTTGTGTTGCCTTTTAAGTTGGGATTCTGTTAACATTTAACTTAAGTCATCTCCTGAGTAAAACCTTCCACACCAAAAAGGGTATTCTGTATTTCCATTTTCTTGGGCATATTTTCTGTCTTTTTAGTAGGATTTCAAAGTTTTACTTAGTAGGCTTAATACTCATATTTACTCCAGGGCATTTTATAGAACTTGGTGTTATTAAAAATGAGTGTTGCAATTCTTATTTTTAAACTGGTAACTTCTGTATAGCAATCACATTTGCTGATTAGATATAAATAATTTTCCCATTTTAATAGTTTTTATTATTTATAAAAGCTTGATTTATAACAGACTTCCTGCTTAGGTTCCACTGATTTTTCCAGGCATATTAACCAAGTTAAAAGCATTAGTTTGGAGCTAGAGACATGACTCAGTGTTTCATAGCACTCAATGCTCTTCCAGAAGACCCTGTTTCAAATCCCAGCACTTACACAGTGACCCACAACTCTTTTTAACTCCAGTTCCTATACACATAAAATACAAGTTTAAAAGTTATTATTTTCCTTCCATGTCTATGAAATTTTGGATAATTACATGAACAATTAGAATATAGCAATTTTAAATATCAGTATGTAAGAATTTAACATACTTTTAAAAAAATATCCCAACTTCTGACACAAATGACCAATTTCCTCTCTAGTCAAAACGCTCAGTCAAGGAAGTTCATGTGTTTTTAAGAACATAAACTTAATTGAATTATTCTGTATGACTTCATAAAAAGCATGTTTTTAATCATCCTAGCAAACCACTCCCCTATATAGTGTTATCATCATTCAGCTGGAATCTTCAAGGCAAAGGCTTCTGGATTGTCAAGAGAGGCTCAGTATCTAAGTAAATTAATTCATTCTACATGCTTGTTTACTAAATTAAGGTTTATGAAGAATGAATAAACAACATTCTTGAATACAATGGAGTGGTAACATTGTGATTCATTTTCATTCAAGGCTAATATCAATAGTGTGGAGAAGCATGCATTTGATTGCAGCACTCAGAAGGCAGAGACAGGTGGGTCTCATGAGATTCAAGCCAGCTTGACCCAAAAGCTCTAGGCTAGCCAGGGCTATACAAAAGAAACTCTGTCAAATAAAATACCCTCCAATTACTGTAGTCCTACCAATTTAAGTGTTCACTCACACATTTGAGAAAATTCCAAATGTCTTTTCTTTCTTTCTTTTTGTTACACTTTTAATATTAATTACAGTTTAATGAATGTGGATTTTCCCTACAGTTTAGCAGGTTGGCAGCTGAGTCTGAGACTCAGCCACCCAAGGAATGTTTACTGGGTAATCCCAATCACACCACAATCCAAGCAGTTTCCAGTGTTTCCAGTCTTTGTGCTTTTGTCATTTTCACCTTTGCCCAAGTCATCTTTTTTCTCGTGGACCACCATTGTTCAGCCAATGATGGAGTGCTCTCCTGAGAGTGAGAACATACCATCCTTAATGAACACATTGGCCACATCATCCTATCTAGCAATCACAGTGCCCAGGTCTCCAGCATTCCTCTCTTGATCAGCTGGTCTGCCAAGTTTCTTGGAGTGAGGATTAAAATGATGACCTGCACTGGTACAGCCTTCTGTATTATCCCTAAACTGATGAACATGGAACCCACGTTGGCCTTCAGTCAATCCTTAATTTGTCCCTTCACCACAACTGCTTCACCACTTGCCTTCTGCTCGAAGTGAATAGTGCACTTCATTGGGCCTTTGCACTTGAGCACACACACAGCCTTGGTTACAATGCTTCGCAAGGCGGCCTCAGGACCGCAGCAGAGCAAGAAAAATCACAAAACAGCAGAAAACCCTGCAGGAAACACAGGTGCAACCCAAATTTCTTTTCAAGTCAGCTCTTGTAGTTTATGTAAAAGAGGCACAAATCAGGCTGCTACAGAAGCTCAGACCTCTGGTGTTAAAATGAAATAGAAAGATAATGAGAATATTTTTGCATAACATCCGTTTTTGTTTTTTTAGAGTTTGCGTGGCTGCCAACCCAGACTACTATACCCAGAAAAACTATCAATCACCTTGGATGGAATAAACAAGGTATATCACAACAAAACCAGATTTAAACAATATCCACAAATCAAGACCTACAGAAAGCACTAGAAAAAAAAACTCCAACCTAAGGAAACCAGATACACCCAAGAAACCACAAGAAATTGATAACCCCCCCCCACACACACACACACAAAAACAAGGAGGGAAAACACACACATATTATCACTCAAAATAACAGGAAATAAGTCACTGATCATTAACATCCCTTAAAATCAATGGACTCAACTCACCTATAAAAAGACACACCCTAATACAATAGATACAAAAACAGAAGCCATCCTTCTGCTTAATATAAGAGACACACATCAACTTCAAAGACAGACACAGGCTCAGAATAAAGGGTTGGAAAAAGACTTTCAAATCAAATGGTCTTAAGAAACAAGCTGGGGTAGCCATTCAAATATCTAACAAAATAGACTTCAAACTAAAAGCAGTCAAAAGGGACCAGTTCAGAGATTACCTATTCATTTTAGGAAAAATGCACCAAGATGAAGCCTCAATCCTAAATATTTATTCCTCAACACAAGGGCACATCCATATATAAAAGAAACACTACTGAAGCTTAAAATTCATATCAAATGCCACACACTGATAGTGGGAGACTCAATACCCCACTCTCACTCTTGGATAGGTCAACCAGACAGAAACTCAACAGAGAAGTAAGGGATCTAACAGATGTGATGACCCAAACACAAAGGAATATACGCATTTCTCAGCTCCCCATGGAACGTTCTCTAACATTGACCACATACTCAGTCATAAAGCAAATTATTATCAATAGATACAAAAACTAGGACTAACCCCCTGTATCATATCAGAGCACCACGGTCTAAAGCTAGAGACCAACAACAAAAACTACAAAAAGCCCACAAACTCACAGAAACTGAACATCTCTCAATTGACCCACCTCTGGGTCAAGAAAGAAGTTAAGAAAGACATCAAAGACTTCCTAGAATTCAATGAAAACGAATCCACAACAAACCCAAACTTATGGGACACAATGAAAGTAGTGATAAGAGGAAAACTTAAGTGATCAGAAGAAACTTAAGACATGCATCCAGTGATTCCCCTAGGAAGAGAAAACAGAGAAGATCACCTTAGCAAACTGGGATCATAACGGGTTGAAACCAAGAAGAGTGGGAACAAATTATCAGAGGAGTTGGTTGAGTGAGAGGAACAACAAAGAGGGAGAAAAAAAAGGGATGGATTCTTGATAGAGGAAGCCAATGCGGGGTTGAAAAGAGACTGGGTACTAGGGAAACCTCCAAAAACTCACAGGATGTCCCTGGGTAGGTCTCCAACCAATAGTAGAGAGAGTGTCTAAACAGTACTTGCCCTATAATGATGTGGGAATGTCTTTCTGTATGCTGTGAATATCAATCTTTAAATAAAGGAGCTGTTTCGGGCCATGACAGGCACCATAGAAGAAGTAGGAGGAGAAATTAGAGCATAGGTAGGAGAAGAAGGGTGGAGTCAGGGACAGATCGAGCAAGCCGCCCAAGGAGCAACATGTAAGGAACACAGGTGAGCCACGGGCCACGTGGCAGACAGATTAATGGAAATGGGTTGATTTAAGATGTAAGAGCTAGCTATCAATGTGCCTAAGCCATAGGTCAAACAGCATAAAGTTAATATAAGCGTCTGAGTCATTTCTGGGGGCCTGAGCAGCAGCAGGGGTGGCTAATGGGTCTGTCGTGCACGTCTGTGGGTCTGGGCCTCTGGCTGCCTGGGACCAAGAAACCTCACTACAACACTATAATAAGATGAATAACCACCATAAATGTCATCACAGAACCTACATCTAACAATGAAAAGAGGATGAAGAGAGAACCATGACTGAGAACTAGGCTGAGCTCCTAGTCCCACTGAGAGCAAGGGGGTGGGGGAGTCTGTATGAGCAGGGGATAGGGATTATCAGGGAAATTCCCACAGTGATGGCTGGAGCTCTGGGAAGCTCACTGAATCAAGAACAGCCATTGGGGAACCATTTGGAAAAGAAGCTAGGCCCTCCGAGGGTAGGCAACTGGCATGGACAGTATGTGGAGTCTTGAGGGATGGGATCAGACTTTTTCCTGTGCATGTCCTGGCACCTTGGAGCCCATTCCCTGAAGAGGAGCGCCTAACCCAGTCTTGATATTGGGATGAGTAAATCAGACTTGCCTGGAGGGGATGTGCCATACTGAGCTGACCCACCTTGGGACTTCTTGACCTTTCCGGGAATGGATGGGTGGATGGAGAGGGGAAAGGCTGAAGGCTAACTGGGAGGGTTTGGGAGGAGGAAAGGGAGGGGGAGCAGGGGAATTCATGAAAAAAAAAGACTTGTATAAATAAATAAAAGAAATAAACACCATTTAGTAACAAAAAAATACAAAAAGAAAATGTTTTTTGTTGGTCTGCTTAGTGGAATGTTATATTTGGCAGTTAGTACTTTGTAAGTTTTAAGAAACTTTATTTTTTATGGTGGTATTTTCTTTTTTAATAAATTTATTTTTTGAGATTTATTAAAATAATCACATCATCTACATCTTTCCTTTCTTCTCTTTAAACCCTGGAATGTACTGCCCCCTCCACTTTGCTCTCTTTCAAATTCATGTCCTTTCTATCTTTAATTGGTGTGTGTGTGTGTGTGCGCGCGCGCGTGTTTCGGAGAGGATTTGGCATTAGATAACCAATTGTGTGCTCTTCCCTGGGGAGACTAACTTTTCACTCTCTGCATTCCTTAGTTGCCTGAAGTTCTTTGTCTAGGTTGAGGCCTCATGAAATCCCCTCCTCTTCTATGTAAGCGTGTCTATTTGTGTAATCATATTTAGGCAGCCATGTTGTTGAGACTTCATATATGTAATATTTCTCAGAGATGTAACCTCATAGAAAACTTCCTGTTCCTCTGATTCTTATAATCTTTCTCCCCATTTAATGTAATGATCCCTGAGCCTTATGTGTACAAGTTGTGTTGGAGATGTATCCATTGGTACTAGATTCACAATATTCAATTTGATTGGTTATAGTTTTTTGTTATGATCTTCATCTGTTGTTAAGAGCAGTTTCCTTGATGAAGGGTGAAAACTGTACCTATCTGTAATTATAAGGATACATGTTTACCATGACATTAGGGATTATGCTGGGTTAGTAAAACAATGGTTGTAGTTTCCCCTCCAAGATCCATGACTTCAGGAGCTCTGGAAGCTGGCTATGTTTCTAGTACCAGGTCTGATTTCTCTCTTGTTGAGCAAGCCTTAGGTCCAATTACAGAGATACTGGTTTCCATCAAAGTGTTGTAGCCACTGCTGCCCACTTAGGGGCATACTGGTCATTGTCATGGTTTATAGGTATCATAGCTAGATAATACTGCTGATTGCTTTTCCTCCTTTGGGAACTTACATGGTGCTTTCTGGTATTATGAACATTATTCCTCAAAAAAAAAAAAAAAAAGCTTTCAGATTCAGCTCAAGTTTCTGAACCCTGTGTCCAAAGTGTAATATGTGTAATATGTCTTTGGCAATACGGATTTAACAAGAAGGAATTTACTAATTTTTCTCATAAAATATATTTGATCACGTTTTGTCCTCCCCAACTCTTCTAGAATCTACCCACCTGACTTTATGTTCTCCCCCTCTCTCTTTCAAGTACACACACCAAAGATAGAAAAGACCAATGAGACAAAAAATATAAAAACAAACAAAAAAGTCCACAAAAATATGAAGTTTGCTTTGTATTGGCCAACTGGTCCTGGGGATTAGGCCTTCTTAGAGCACGGCTGATATACCCAATGACACTCCATTAGAGAAAATCTAATTTCCCATTTGACAACAGGTATGAAATAGCTTTTTGGTTAGGGGTGGGGCCCCATGTCTGAGTCCCCATCTCAGTGCTGGGACCCATCTGTCTTAAACTTGTGGTCTTAAGCATGCTGCTGCAGTCTCTGTGAGTTGTCTTGTTGAATATGGAAGACATTGTTTCCTTGGATCATCACCTTTGGCTTTTAGAATCTTTCTGAGGCCCTCGTCTTTCATATAAATTCCTGAGCCCTGGATAGGAGGTAGGAGGGTTTGATGAAGATATCCCATTTAGGACTATGTGCTCCAAAATCTTTCACTTTCTGCACATTGTCCAGTTGTGGGTCTCTGTGTTTTCATCTACTGTGAGAAGTTTCTCTGATGAGGACTGAGTGAGAACACTCATTCTTAAGTATAGAAATATGCCATTAGGAGTCATTCTATTGCTATGTTCCTTTAATAGAATAATAGTGTTGGGCTTTCCCCCAGCCCCAAGACCTATCAAGTCTCGGGTTCTTGAATGCTTCAGCAGTGTCAAATAAGGGTTCCAGTTCATGGATTGGGCCTAAAGTCCTATTTTTTGAAGAGGTTGGTTCTTATCATAACATTTATGCCACTGTTACACTAGTAATATCTTGCAGGCAGGTTACTAATGTAGGTTTCAAGGTTTGTGGTCAGGTGAAATTGATTATCTTTCTTCTCCAGTAGTGTGTGCAGCATCTTCTAGCACCATGAATGCTAGTCAGTCAAGATGAACCTTCTAGTTAGGCACAGCTTGATTTTACTATTTGATAATGTGAGTATTGTTTGAAAGAATTTTTTATTGCCAGTATTTTTGATGAATTAGGTTTTTTGTTTGTTTAGCTTTTGTGTTTGTTGTTTTGATTTGGTTTTGTTTATTTGTTTTATAAGTCTGTCTTGTGACTAGTATGTCTGGTAGAACTTCCCTTGACAGGGCAGAGTCTTCTTCCTATTAGCAGTTGCTGTAAACACTGCTATTTCCCCACATTTTCCTACTTGGACGGCATGGTGAATCTCACATTTCTGAATCATTCAAAGTACTGACAATTCTCCGTAAGTTCATCTCTATCTGTGATGGCCAGAAAGCCTCACTCTACAGATCTCTCAAGGAAAGCTGATCAGCAGTTGTAGTGGATTTATGATGTTACATTGTAAATAACTGTTGCACATATAAGTTTAATAAAAAGCGCTGATTAGCCAAAGGCAGACAGGAAGTGTGGGTGGGGCTACCAGACTAAGAAAACTCTGGGAACAGAACAGAGCAGAAATGCCACAGAGCTGCCAGACAAGCCAGAAGATACAGAGGATAACTATGCTGGTCTAAGAAAAGGTACCAAGTCACATGGCCAAACAGAATAAGAACCATGGGTTAGATTAAGAGCAAGAGCTAACAAGTTATATGCCTGGGCCCCAGGTCAATCAGCATACAATTAATATAAGTGTCTTAGTGTTTCAGTGGGTCTATGGGACCGTGGGTCTGAAAGTCCTGACCACCAGGCTAGGCCAGAAAGTCTGGGCCATGAGACTAGACCAGAAAATCTGGGCCAGAAACCTAAAACAACAAACAGTATACTGTTACTCAGGCTCTTGGGTACATGCATCACGTATTCAAACAAACAACTCATGTATTTTGTATGAGGTAAAGGAAAACAACCACCTTACTTTTTCTCTATGTGGGGAAAAGAGAGGAGTAGGGAAATTTCCACAGCATTCTGATATTTTCTTTATTTTCTCTTTAAAAATATCTGTATGTGGAATATCAATTTTTCAAAGACTTATGTAAATTGAGATAAGTTTTGGCAACTCCCTTTGTTCTGCATAAGTGCTCTCTTCCCTCCCTCCCTCCCTCCCTCCCTCTTTCTCTCTTTCTCTCTCTCTCTGGCGGCAGATGTATGTATGGTATACATGCATGTATGTGGCAGCATGCATGCACCTGTGCAAGTGAAGAAGCCAGAGGAGAATGTCAGGTACCTTACTATGTCCTCTCCACCTTATTCTCTAGAGACAGAGTCTCTTCCTGAACCTGTAACTTGTTTACTTTGGGAAAGGTTGACTGGCCAATAAGCTCCATCAATCATTCATTCATAGGTGCTGAAATCCAAACTCAAGTCATCATTTTTCTGCAGCAAGTACACTTATCCATGGAACCCTCTCTCCGGCCAAATGTAAGTGCGTGTGCGTGCGTGTGCGTGTGCGTGTGTGTGGTGTCTGTGTGCACTTTTGTGCCTTACTTTGTAACACGGAAATACAATTTTTGTCCTCAGTTTAGAGTCCTAAAATCTTACATAGTTTACTAAAATATCACTATTTAATAATTTTTAAAGTAGCTTTGCTTCAAAGCAACAGGATTTAAAAAAATACTTATTTACTTATATTTTGTGTTTATAACTGTTTGCCTTCCCACATAATTGTCAATGAACCATATGTGTGCTAGGGACCTATGGAAACCAAAGGGGATATTAGATACCCTAGAACTGGAATTATAGATAGTTGTGAACCACCATGTAGGTGTTGGAAACTGAACCTGTGTCCTCTGTAAAAGTAGTAAGTGCTCTAAAACGCTGAGCCATCTCTCCAGCCCCTCCCCCAAAAATGCTTTTATCATGATGTTTACAAAGGAAATGTTCAAGCTCATAACATGGAGGATTAAGACTAAACACTGACTCTAGGAAACGTCACACCTGTAATTACTTCTGTATTATAGAGGCATCTACACTGTCTCAGTCATTGTAACTCAGGGCAGAGGAGTGAAGTGATACTGATCACTTGGGGCATAGCAGATTGTACCTTGTAATTCCAGCTCTTGGAGCATGTAAGGCAATTAGATGCCAGTTCAAGGCCAGCACAGACCCCTTAGGGAGACTCTGTCTCAAAATAAAATTTCAAAACTTACCTGGCAGCCCAATGTGGGGCAAAAATACCCACAGAAAGCCACAGAGAGCTTAAAAAATGGTCTAGAGCCCAAAGCAGCCTCACATTGTGTCTCCCATGTGAGCCGTGGTACAGAGACACCCTGGTGAAGCATGTGGGCTTGAGCTACAATGGCGGGCTTTTGGAGTGCAGTTTAAGGTATAAAATGGCTTGTTTCTGAAGTCTCACAAGACTCTCAATATAAGAAAAAAGTTATAAATGATGTATTTAAGGTTTCTGTTCATAAGGACAAAAAGGGAACAGAATCAAAGATGGCTTTCTAGTGGTGTTTTCCTGGATCAACTCTGTTTGCCGGAGGCAAAGTAGGCTTGGCTTCTCAAAGAGAAGCTTCCTGATTCAGTCTTAGAGGCAAAGTACTTGTGAGTCATTTAAGAGGCCCTGCTGCCTAATACTTAAATGGAGTTAATGAGCAGCAGACAGCAAAGCTTTACTTGGTAATTATATGGACCCTAACATTCCCCAGAGTACCTGGGTTAAAAAGCTAAATTCTATGAAGCTACACTAGGAGCTGGGTGGAGCCATCCACCCTTGGTACCAACCTTGAACTTTGGCAGATTAAAGGTGTGTTCAGAAATTGAAAGAAATAGAAGAATCTTTGAAAGATTAAAGGTGTGGTCTGAAACAGAAAGAAATAGAAGAATCTGGGTGGAGTCAATCACCCTAGCTAAACAAAGGTGTAGTCAGAGACAGTGGCAGATTAAAGGTGTCGTCAGAGACAGAAAAAGTTAAGAAATATATATACAGTAAAGACAGTTTTTTGTAAAAAGTCTAAGTGGTTTAGAGTGTGTTGAAAATATACATAGGCTTAGATAAAGCCCTTTAAAAGAAATAAAGTAAAATAAATAAGTAAATAAATAAATAAGCCTCGTAAAGATGGAAAATACAAAGAATGTCTGGATACTGTATATTAATGTCTTATCTTTAAGCTTCTTGACTGAAAATGACTTAGTAAAAGCTGATAAAAGACAGGTGATTATAAATGTTGTTGGAGTAATTCAACCTATATATTTTGAAATTGAGTTTACTTTAAAATTGAAATGCAAAGATAAGCTACTTTGGAGAAGAGGTTTTCCTTTTATTTTCACAGAAAATGAAAGACTGTGGATTTATTTCTGGATAAAGAACATAAAGTTTGATAGAGGGAGACCCCCTGAACGATCTCCAATGGGAATGGATGGCCCAGATGATTCAGCATTTTAGAGCACCTCTGTTTAAGTTTCCAGGTCTCTGTATCCAGAACAATTTCAAGGAGACTGGCTGAGATGACCCAGTCTTACAGACTACTCCACTAAAGACTTGTCCATAATCCTACATTTTTCTTTGGATTCAGCACCCCCATTCAGCAGGAAGTAGCCTAGAGAACGACACCCACATTCCCAAAACATGGATTATGGATGTTTGTGTTTATTTACAGTGTTGTTTATAAGTTTTTATAGATAAGGGGGGGGAAAGAATATTAGATTTGGAGTTCTTTTTGTTTTAAGAGGAGAAAAAGGGATATGTAGGGGATTATATTATTTCATGGTAAATAATTGTCCCACCCACTGGTTTAATAAAAAGCGCTGATTGGCCAAAGGCAGGCAGGAAGTATGGGCAGGGCTACCAGACTAAAAACTCTGAACAGGAAGCAGCAGCAGAACACCAGAGAGAATGCCAGAGAGAAGCCAGAAGAAGCCAAGGACAACCATGCTGCTCTAAGCAAAGGTACCGAGCCGCATGGCTGAACAAGAGACATGGATTAGATGAGGGGTAGAGAGCTAGCAAGTTATATGCCTGAGCCTTAGACCAATCAGCTGAAAACTATTGAAAGCCTCTACGTGTCTCTCTGGGACTGTGGGACTGTGGGACTGTGGGTCTGTGGATCTGTGGGTCTGTGGTCCTAAACCTTGAGGCTAGGCCCGAAAGTCAGGGCCAGAAACCTCATACTACACTTACCTCAGTAGGTGAGTATTTACCTAGCAAGCAGGCTCTGAGTTCAGTCTCTTTAATATGACAGAAATGAATTAGTGCATATGCAAACAATTAAAGTGGTCATGGAAACAGAAAGAAAACGATTGAAAACCAGGATAATCTTATGAATCTAAAGAAAATGTTTCTGAAATTATGAGCAACCATAATTTCCAGAGTCAGGAAAAGCTTGAGACTAAACAGACGGGTGGACAGAGATTGGAGACACACTATGTCAGAGAAAATTCCTAGCTGTTCAAAATTTAAAAGTTTATATGCCACTGTCCCATGTAATCTTACTTCATTTGGGTACTACTGGCCAACAGAAGGCCATAATATCATTCTTCCAATTCCCAGGACTTTAGGAAGAAGCTAGATGATCTTTCTTGGGGATGTTTATACTTAAATATGTTTTATTTATTTATTTATTTATTTATTTATTTATTTATTTATCTATTTACTGCTGTTGCTTTATGCTAATATGAAGGGGAAGGCTGAAGGAAGAGGGGACATTATGTGTTTGTCTCCCCAGTATGGTCTGGCACAAATTCAAGTTCTACTTCTCTGTATTTTGTTCATCAAGAATTAGCCTAGCTGTAGTAATTCAAAAAATAAATAAATAAAAATCTCACACCTCAGGTTCTGGCTACAATTGCAGTATTACATTACCTCATTTTTTTTTTTTGCCATATCAAACCAATTTTTGACATATTTCACCCAATCAGGATGAAAAATTTGATCTTGGTCATTTTGAGGCCATGCTAGATACACATGAATTGGAAGGACATATGTAGCCTTGCAAAGCCACATTATTATCTTACTCCACAATGGAAATATGAATTCATGGTCCAAATGCTTTTCTGCCACATCTAGACACAAAGATCTTTCCACAAGTTGAAAGCCTTTATGACAGGGTCTCAGCTACCTGAGTCACTGGTCACTGTGCTATTCTCCAAGGCTCTGCCATTTGCCTGTGACGTTGGAAGGACAGATGTCCATCCTCCTTCAAGTAGAGAAACATGCACTCTGTTGCTGCTACATTCTGTTCCTTTCAAGAACGCTGGATGAGAGTAAGTTCACCCTGTCTACCAGTAAAGAACTAAGGTGAAGAAAATGGGAAAATCCAAGGAACAGAAAATTCTTTATAAGAAGACAAAAGAAAAGCAAAGCAAAGCAAAACAAAACAAAACAAAAAAAAAAAACCAAGTTCCTTTTGTGGATGATAGAAGAAGAAAAAAACAGAATGAAACCAATAATTATTGCTGACCAATCACTGGTGCTTCTGGGTCTGGGCATTCCCACAATACGGTAGGCTGACTCTTCCTTTCCCTCCCTGGTCCCCTACAACTCTGCATTCCAATTTCTATGGCTGTCCCCTCATTCTCCTCTATTGCACTTACACATACTCTTATAACACATCCTTTCCTTATTGTTTACTGTGTGCTGTGTCTGCAATGAATTCATGTTTTACTCAATTCCATATGTTTACAAGTCTTAAGCATGAGAGCTCAATAAATACTGATCACTGTAAAGTCATGTTTTGTTGAAGGTAGCATTGGTGATGCCCCATGACCCTGAATGTGAAATAAAACAAGACAATCTGGTGACATTTTGTCACCTGTAGAAGTTAAAGAAAACTACATGATAACATGACTTCTAGATGACACAGAACCTCATTCTCATGTGAACTGCAGATCTATAATGCACTTTAATGGTCATTTATCTCAGGGCCTATGATCTTAGTAGTATTTGTTTTTAAAATTTATTTCATTTTATTTTATGTGTATGAGTATTTTTCCTGCATGCGTGTCTGCACCATGTGTGTTTTGTGCCCCAGGAGAGATCAGAACAGGTGTTAGAACTCCTGGAACTGGCATTATTTAGAGAATACCATGTGGGTGTCCAAAGTTGAACCCAGGCCCTCTGCATGAGCAACAAATGCTCTTCCTCAGTGAACCATCACTCCAGCCCCATTTTTTTTCTTGTAAAAAAAAGTCTACTTTCAAAAGCTAACGAAAATAGGGTGCATTATAAACTAAAAAGAAAAAATTGCTTCCAATGCAATCTTTTTGGGGATGGTGGAATATCATTACAATTCATTAGATATGGTGAGAGCCTCTGTTTTCAAATTATTCATTCAAATCTTAATGTCAATATCAAAAATAACTAAGTATAATCACCTAGGGACTAGAAAACTTATCCTTATGACAATGGTAAGTATAGTACTAAAAATCTGAAAAACTGAAAGCATCCCAAAACTGCTTTATTTATCCTAAGTTCATCATCACAATTTCAAATATGATCAAAACCATATTTGTTTATTTGTTCACTTGTTCATTCATTTATTAAAGTGTTGGTATTGAATTCCAGGTGTTGTGAATGCCAGACAAGTGTTCTATCACTGAGTCATATCTTAAGACCTTAAGACCTTGGCTTTGAGACAAGGTCCCAGCAAGTTCTTGGGCTGGCCTCAGACTCACTCTGCATTCCAGGCTCAATTTAAGCTGCCTATCCTCTTGTCCTAGCCTCCCTAGAAGCCAAGATTACAGGTGTTCTAACTCACCTGGCCTTAAGCATCCTTTTATGTTATTTCCTATATATTATGGCTTTAGAAACATACAAATATAAGGCTTACATTTCATAATCTAAAGAAATACAAGTGCCTTTTTGGAAGGCATCCTGAATAAACATTTGAGAGCATTACCTCAATGCTGGACCTGAAAATTAATGTCAATGCTTCTGCTCTCATCATCAAGGCTGCAGCATAATTCATTGTTGCTAACTAACCATGTGCTGTCCTATGGTGTTGCTCTATTCTACCAAAACTCCCATTCTTTCCTTCTGTTGGACAGACCATGAAGATACGCCATCTTCCTTAATGAATTTCTATTCCAGTTGTGAGGCCTCCTGACTATAGCAATATTCTTCTGTGCCTCTGAAACAGACTACAACAATCGCACCATTTCATCTCATGTGCTCAGAGCCCACACTGCCAGTCTCCTTAGCTTTCTAGTGATGCCTCCTTCTGTAACTTGTCATCTTTAACAGATTATTTCATATAACCAAGGCTCCATTGCTTAGAAAGTGTATTTAAGTTACTGGATAGTTGAAAGAATTGTTTCTTGCAAAATCTAGTTTACTTGTGTCTTGTTCTAAACATAAATAGAAATTTTACTAATTCTGAGTAGGATTTAAAATAATCAAACCAATTTGTTCTTCACTTACACACTACCGGTTAAGTTTGAATATGTTAGGGGAAAAAAACCCACTAAGCCATATTTACTGTGATATTTTATATGAGGTGAGGAAGAGAGGTAATGAGGATGCAGTGAGCACTAGAGGATAAACGGAAACAAAATAAGAAAATATGAGAACATAGTGTTTCTAATGTGTGGCTTGAAATATTGAAAAATCACACCACCAAGAGATCTATTTCACCTCCTTACTAAGTGCTTCCTGTGACATCGGAGGTAGGATGATGGAGACAAACCCTGCAACAGCAGAAGTGGGGAGGAAGACACTCAGTTCCTTGCTAGGTGCTCCCTACAACAGTAGAAGTGGAGGTGGAGGAGTAGAAAAATAAGTAATTTAAATATAATTACCCCATCAGACAGATAAGAAAAAGCCCTGGGTGCTGGGTAAGCTTTTCATTAACACAGACTTCAACATACGTTTACAGTATTTTAGATACTTTTGGATTTTTCACATCAAGATGAAAGTGACAACTGCTATATGCTATGGCTTTTTGTTCTTAAGAAACCACATCTGGAATTAGGCATGCAGCTGAGGGCTGGCTGGGAGGGATGGGGGAGGAGGGGGAGGGGAGGGGGAGCAGGGGAATACATTGATGGAGATGACATTTTTTAATGAAAAATTTAAAAAAATAAATTAAATTTTAAAAAATAAACCACATGTGACACTACAGGTTGGTCTAACATCTGGAGTGACATGCTCCGAACACAACTTTTATACCAATGCGTGACTCCCGTGAATGGAACAGACTTAAAAGCAGATTGACATGAGACCACAGGAGGGAGAAAATCAGATTCCATTGCAGGGACAGCTGTGATCAGAAGGGCAAGGCAGTCTTTCTTTTCAATTTGCAGAAGTTGCCTGGCTTCTGTAGCATGACAGCCTCATAAACTCATCTACTATTCCACAAAGTAAATACAAGAAATAACACACATCCATAAATCCTGCCTGTCTGACTCCATTACACAGGGGAAAACCTACTTAAAATGGAGATTATCTACTATAAACTGGTTCTTGAGAGTCACTGAGAAGGGGCATCAGTAGCCTGGTGAAATCACAGATATGCATGAGTTTCCAGGGCTCAGGTTCAGGATATAAATTCTAGGAGCTTCACAGGGCAAGTGGTGCAGAGAGATTGGTAAACAGTCATGTGGAAAGACAACAAACACTAGAGTGTCAGAACCCCAGCATTTGTATTAATAATAACAACTTATTGCTAATATGACACTGAAATTAAATCAACTCCAGGTTTTAAAATCAGTGGAAAGTAGCCCCATGATGATGGTGAGGAATTGGTGAACTAGGGGAAGAATAAGCTTCTCATAACCCCGACTACCTTGAAAAAGGCATACTTAAGTTCTTAAGTTGACCAAACTCTAAACAACAGACATGCAATGGCCTTTAGGTTTTTTTCCAGTTAGCAGAGAATATATTGCTCTTTATGAGTTACACATGCTTTACAAAAATTAGCAGATAACTCAATGAAAATTTCAAGCAGGCTGACAGAATCTTAAAACCTGGAGTCTGTAGCCATATCATTTGGACTGAGGCCTGACTGTGGTGTTGCGCAGCTTCGGATAAGGTATCTAGCTAGAGCTTTGGCTATCTTAGCAGAAAGTCTGATCACAAGAGAAGACCATTTATCCTCTGCACTTACAAAAAACTAAGACAAGAACTCTTTACATTGGGGATAAAGTGACTGAGTGCATATTTCATTTATAAAGGAGTTCTATTATTTAAAGAGCCTATTACTATTTTTTAATTTACTAACCTATCTGAAGCTTATGTAGTTTCACCAAACACCATTCTAAACACTTCATAAATGACTCATTTAATGAGTCCCTCGTAAGCTTGTGAGGCTTGCATTATTACACTTCAGAGATAAGGAGGCTGAGTTTATAACTTGCCATGTCTGCATAGCTATTAAGACAGAGCTAGAATTAGCATGCAGGCAACCAAGCTCCAAGATATGTGTGCACTATGGAGTGATGTGGCTCCCTGAGAACAGCTTGTTGCCTTAAAGACAGTGTTGTGGTGTTGTGTGGAACTCCTGACATATGTTATGAAAGGTAAGTGGTGCTGGAAGTTGTAAGATACATACAAAGTGTCATATGGTACCTTCCAAATAAAGACACTTTCATATTCCTAGGAAGAATGTTCTAGGACTGTTAATCAATAGTTAAAAACCTAACAATTGGGCTGTACATTAAATATAGCTAAAATGAAAATTCTTCTGTTATGTATGTCTTAACAATTTTAAAGAAAATTTTAAAACAAGTCAACAGGTCAACTTTAGTGTGTACAGTTTTGAGTATGATATATACTCAGATTTAAAGCTGTAATATTTTTATTTTATAAAATTAAATTAAGTCCATAGCAAGAAAGCAATCACAAATATTGCTTTGCAAATAATAAAGCAATAGTAATAAATTAAAGAATGAAGCTGAAGAAAAATCAACATTGGGCCAGTAGGTAATTTTTTTAAAAAATTAGAATTTTTTATGAATGTTTTGCTTCATGTATCTATACACCGCATGCATGCCTACTGGACACAGGGTTCAGAAGAGTGTTGGATCCCTTGAGACTGGAGTTGTGGATGGTTGTGAGCCACTCTGTGGCTGCTGGGCATCAAGCCTAGATCCTTTGGAAGAGCAAGTGTTCTTACCGCTGAACCACTCTTCCACCCAGCAGGCAATGTCCAAGGGTACTGCCCCACTAACCTGCAGCTCTTCTGCTGCTGTAGAGGTTGACCGATTGGCAGGAATGTTGGGCAGAGCTAGATGACATGGAAAAGCTAGAGTGAATCCTAAGAACAAGTGTGTGCTCATTTGTTCTGAACCTTTAAAGAGAAAGACTGCCTTGACATGGCTAAAGTAGCAGGAGTAATGGATACCAAGGTCTCGACTTAGAGCAACAGGGACAAACATGACTGCTGTTTTCTAAATACACTTGTATGGCTTTTTATGATCAATATTTATGGGCAAATATGAGGTATAGTTATTAAAATACTCAGATTGTGTTTAGTCAATATCATTATTCAAAGGAGCAGTGAAGACAGTGAAGAGAACAGTCAACCATGAAAGCACAACAGGACAGTCTCTGCGCTAAACAAAGAAGGGGTAGTTCTGACAATTATTTTCAAAATTCATCCAAAGGACCTTAGTTAGGGCTTAGGGATCACAGGTTTTGTTGATTTCATGGATAGATTCCAGGCCTGTGCTAGACTATACTTTGAAAATAAAACACAGAAGGGAATTAAAAACAAGTGAAAGAAATATCAATATATCTAACTGTAAACAGGGTTATATGAGTTTGGGGCTTCACTTCCTGATGCAAGAGTACATTAATCAGTTCCTTTATAACTCTTCCCTACTCTAAGATGCTCCACAACAGACTCACTGAAAGGCAGTCTCACTTTACTTATATGGGCTATAACTCCAAGGGCAATTTAGTAATGAGCTTAACATTGGGAAGGATGATCATCTCATCCTTTATAAACCTTATAAATGAAGTTGCTTGTGTTGTTTGGATTTGGACTTTTAATGCGGCACAATTTTGTGGCTATCTAAATTCATAGGAGATAAAGTAGAGAACTCAGCAGACTCAGAGCATGTGAGTGAAACAGATAAACTGAATAACAGAGAAAGGAAACTGGCTTCTCTCAGTTACAAAGAATGTCCCCTTATGAAATCCATCAAACAAGTCCCATTGTCCTCGAAGCAGTGAAACAGATAAACTGAATAACAGAGAAAGGAAACTGGCTTCTCTCAGTTACAAAGAATGTCCCCTTATGAAATCCATCAAACAAGTCCCATTGTCCTCGAAGCATTGCTGATGGTGGCACCCTTCATTCATTACAGGGCCAGACTGTGAAGGTTCTAACTCACCTCCTGGTTTCAACAGTTCTTAGCACCCCTGTTTACATTGGAGTAGAAATATGCTGCAGCTATGGCCTCACAGAAGATCATTAGCTCTATTTCCCTCCATCTTTAATAAAGGATATTCTCCACATAATTGTTCCTATTCTATTTTTAGAACTTCCTCTAATACATATGGGGTTCTGTGGAAAGACTGTGCAATTTAACTTTACATTTAACTTGACATCAAAGGAACAGCTAAAATTTATTGAGGTCCTACTATAGGATCATGTTCTATGCTAAATGCTTTATACACTATTTCAGTCAGTCATCATTGTCTATTGTACTGGACTGATATGCACCTAAGAGATTAGTGAAGCTTACACAGCTCTAGGTGTGTCTGTGAGGGCACTCTGGAAGGAGTGACTAAGGGAGAAGATCCACTCTGAGCATGAGCAATATTAGCCCATAGGCTAGGAACTCAGATGGGGAAAAAGTGGGGGTGAGGGGTAGAAAGGCAAAAGCAAGTGTGCACAGGCATTCTCTCTGTGCTTCTTGCCCTCTGTGGGACAGTGGTCTGTCACATACTTCTGCCATCATGGCGGCCCACAATCAACAGAGACAAAATGAGTCAAACTATTTACGCCAGAATCTTTGTCATAGTGATAGGATGTCTAACCCAAGAAGATGCTCTCATGAACTTCTATTGTACTGATGAGTGCTTGGGATTGGTAAAGTCTGACTGACTTGTATAAAGTCATCTGTAGTGATATATTGTGTAGGCTCTGAAAAAAAAAACTAAAGTTTGGCTGAAGAACAGCAGACAGAGCCAGCATGGAGTTAGCCATAAAGGTCAGAAGTGATGGTACTGAGCTTTCATCCCAGCACTTGGGATCCAGTGCCTCTGCTCCCAGCACTTGGGAAACACACAGGCCTTTAATCCTAGCACTAGGAAGAAAGTGATATGGCTGGGCAAAGAAAGAAATATAAGGAAGGAAGAGACAGAGTCAATCTCCTTTCCATTTCATCTTACCTTTGCTTCCCCTATTCAGTCTGAGGATTCATGGAGACAGGATCTACCCCTTTTGGGCCTGAGAGGATAGCTAGGTGAGAAGTGGCTGTGGTTTATTCCTATGTCTCTCTGATCTTACAAATTTTCCAATATCTAGCTCTGGGTTTTTATTATAAGGCCAATTAGGATTCGCACAAGAGTCATCCATTAGTAAACATGAAGTTAAGCACTAATCATCAAGCCAAACATGCCTAACTACTATGCTAACAAGTGTGGCAACTTTATTATTTTCCAGTGGTTTTTGGTAGATTTTCAAAAGTAAGTCACAGTTATAGACTGCCAGTCCTCCTTCAAAGAACACTGACCAGCAAAAGAAGAAGAATGAGTTAGCCAAATACTGCCATCATTCAACATGTACACCAAAATTAAAAGGTGAGCATTTTCCTCAATGAAAGGTAAATGTAAAAATAATATTCGACAATAAAACCAGCCACTGTTTGTAGATGTGTGAATTGACAGAGTGAAGAAAGAGAGGGAAAAAATGGGAGTTTTGATTCAGACATAGCTGCAGTCACTTAGCACTTGGCTGGCCCTGTAGACACAGTCTGAACCTTAACTCTGCAGATCAAGTGTATTAAGCAATGAGGCTGTCTACCCTTGAAAGATTGTTGAGAGAAATGGATGTACCATCCTTGTCTAGTCTCTCCCTCTCTCTCTCATTATTGGAATTATCATAGCAAATGTTGCCATCAGAGCATTTGTGGGAGAATATGCACAGAACTAGCTATATTTAGTGTTCCAATCATCTTAGTAGCTTCATTTAAAGAATTCTTACTTGATAAATTAGTATGGAAAACCAAACTGTTTATAGACAGGGAAATTAGAAGAAAATTATGAGTTATTTAGCCAAATTCTGAAGAGATTACAGGAATGGCCTTTGGGAAGCACACTATCACTTATTGACTCTCTCACAGTAACCCTGGAGCTCGATCCTATAAATGCCTTTATCTTCCATGTGCTGTGATCTGCCAAAAGGGCACTAGAGCCTAATACAGTCAGTCAGAATCCCAGCCAAGGAGGTGGCAAAGCAACACCTGGAACATCCAGTCACTACCACAAGGAAAGAGAACTGTGAGCTCAGGTCGCACACCCATGGGATCTACACCCTCTTCTGGCTTCTACGGATGTTCATAATCACACATACCACAAATAAAACTAATTAATAAAAATAATCTTTTAAAAAATTCTAGGGGCTGGAAAGATGGCTCAGAGGTTACAAGCACTTGCTGTTCTTGCAAGGGACCTTAGTCTTGTTCCCAGAATCCCAACTGGGTGGCTCACAACTTCCTAAAGCTTCAACTTCAGGGAATCTTGCACCCTCTTCTGGCCTTTGGGTACTGGAATTATTTTCACCTGCCCATACATAGGTACACACATATACACAATTAAAAATGAAAGAAATCTTCAAAATAATTCTCAAAAGAGAGAAAAGAATGAAAGGTAGATAACTAAAAAATGAACAATACTAATTATTACTATCTTCTAGTGCTATTATAAATACAATTGGTTTAATGATTTCCCTTTCAGGGTGTTTAGAGTTAGTGTATGAAAATGAAACTGATATTTGGAGGTTGAATTTGTGTCCTGCACTTTGCTTAATTTATTAACTTTTATTTCTAATGTGTTGTGCACATGTGTGTGTATGTGCACACACACACATGCATACGTGTTTCCTAGAAATAAGAATTTCATATTCTCAATCTTGCTCTGCATTTCAGGAATAGCCTTCAGTCTCATCAGGAAGCATGATGCTTACTTCATAAATGCTTTCATAAATGACTTTACTATGTAGAGGCAGTCTCCTACCAGTAACGGTTCAGTGTTTCTATCCTAAAGGCTGTGGAACCTTGCCAAATACTTTTCTGCATCAATTGAAATTATGCTTTCCCTTCCTGCTGTTAATTCTGTACACTGACCTAATGACTGTCGTATATGGATAGATCTTTGCATTTTGGGATAAATCCTACTTGAGTATAATGAATAATTCTGGTAAATATTCCTTATAAACACTGATGAAACCAAACCTCAGAATGCTAGTAGTAAAACACATTGTCCAGGATGAAGATGCATACCGCCATGTCATCCACTCTTGCTATATATCTTTTTAACTGTTTTCTCTGTAACGTGAAAACAACATATAATAACCAGAATCATGGGAGCTGGAGAAGTGGCTCAGAGCTGAGGAACACTTGCTGCTTTTCCGGAGAACCTGGGTTCAGTTCCAAGTACCTAGATGGCAGCTCACAACTGTCCTTAACTCTAGTTCCATGGTTTCCAGGACCCTCTTCTGGCCTCTATGGGCACAAGGTACCCAGACTGCACACTTATAACACTGAAATTTAAATTTTCAACAGCCCATCTATGGTAATACACAAAAGCTTCATGCCTTCAAGGTTTCCAGCCCAACCCTTTCAATTCTTGAGCATATAAAATTTGTTTTAGTTTAATCTACAGTGTAAACTAACTATCCTTTAAGTCAATTAGTCTCTTATGCACATAAAAATGTGGATAAAATCTATATATTAATACTTGCCTCTAAAACATTTTAAAGTATTAATCTCAAATAATCTAGAATATAAAAAGTAGAGTTACAAAATGTTATAATACTAGTTTTTATGTTTCCTTCTGCATTTATCTTTTTGAGATTTTATTACCCTTTCACTAAGCTTCAAGGCAGTGTCTAGGGTCCTTCCAATTCACTCTGCAGGTTCCCTGAAGTTTTCTGTAGAACAGATTTCATGGAAATAAACTCTCCCAGCATCACTATCTGGGAATGCCTTAACTTCTATCAATTTTGAAGGACAGTTTTGTCAGACACAGCTTCTTGGTTGACAGTTTTTCCTTTACTAATTTGAATATATCATAGCATTGCTTTTGGGCCAACTTCTGACAGGAAGTTGCTGACAATCTTACTGAGAATGTGCACATAGAAGGTGTCCCTTCTTCCCCATTAGCTCAGATTTTCTCACTATTGTCAGGTTGATTGTCTCCTTCAAACCACTGTGGCTTTGTCCTGCTTAAGGTCCCAGATATTTACATGCATGTCCTCCATCATATTTACATGGTTTGCACCATTATCTTTTCAGGTGCTCCTTCTTCCCAAGTCAGAAAGCGCTGACGCAAGGCTCTTAGACCTTCACTTTTCCTTATCATTCTGGTCGGCAGAGCCCAAATCTCTATTGTTAGTCTTTAAGCTTGTTTCTTTTACTAATCTTTAGTCAGCTTCTTGTGGGGATTTAATAAAAGTTACAGAAGTTTCAGAGATATAAGAGGGATCTAACTACAGTCTAGGAGGATCAGAGAGTGGTGATTCACACCTTTAATCCCAGCACAGGGAGTATCCTGGGAGTGGTAACCTTTGCCCTTAATCCCAACTGAGTAGAGGTCACTTTAGATAATAGAAGGAATTACAGGCTCCCAAGCAGGCAGTAGTGGGCCATGCCTTAACTTACCAAGAGAGTATTTAAGGTGAACATAAAAAGACAGAAATTAGAGGAAGTCAAGAGAAGCCAGGCTGAGGAAGCTGGAAGACAGCTGGGTAAGATCTGACTGTGGTGTTTACTCTCTCTAATATCTCTTTCTCAGAGATCTATCCCTGAGTTTGATTTATTTGTGCAACAATTGGTGTCCAAATTTGAGTCACAAATTCCTCCCCTCCCTACCCCCCCAAAAAAATGCACTTGCCAGCCAAAACAACACGTGGCCTGAGGAGTAATTACTGGTGGCTAGGCATTCTGCTCTGGGTTAGCCTCCAGCCTTAGGCAGATCAGACACAGTGTTTCTGTTTCACTCTCATCTGGGTAAGTCTTTCACACAGTGGCCTCTTTCTCCTGCTGGGTTGTTTCTTTTTTCTTTTTGGACCTCTCCTTGGGTTGCTATCACACTAGATAGCTGCCGCACTTCACAGTCAATTGAATTATTAATAGACAACAATCGATGAGTAAATCAAATTTTTTAAAAAAGAGGTAATTTCTTAAAGCAATGGAGGGTGTTTGGTCATACTATAACCTCTCACTAGGCGATCTGGTATTAAAACCAGTGAAGGAAAACATAAATAAGGTAGATGGAAATATCAAAATGTTTATCATACTGTTTACTATGAATAGTTTTTGTTTGGTTTCTTTGTTATCACTTAAAAAGTTGAATAATATAAATCCAAAGAAAAAGGTCTTTAAAAAGCCTGTTGAGAGAACACAAAGATGCTCAGATTCAAACAGAAAAATATGAAGAACCAATTTCATCAAGGTCATCTAAAATTAGACAAAAACAGGCAACATTAATATATCCAGTGACCTTAAAAAAATGAAGGATGATAGAGATGATAGAGAAGCTAGCTGGGCTCCAGTACAATTAGAATTATATTAGAATTATGAAGAGTAAAAGAAGCAATTGTAACATATGGGATGCATTCACCATTTGCAAAATAAATGTTGAACTCCTGATCATGCTGTAACTGGGTCACCCCTAAAGATTAGTTAGATATGGTTATAGCTGTGCTAGAGGCAGAGCCGCTTATACAATAGAAATCATGGTAGAGGGAGGAGGTTAAAACAATAGATCAAAGAAGCAGAGCCAGAGGCATAGAAGTCTCCCAAGACCAACTTCTTGGGGAGGGAGATTATGCTGATATTGACAGGCAGTCATTATACAGTGAACATATTCTGAATTTATGTCTCATGGCAGCTTTAAATGCCTGGTACAAGATTGAAGAAATAGGAAAGAAAACTGAATCATTCACTAAAGTAATTCAAAGCCCCAAAGAAACTTTTACAGACTTTTTGCACAGATTAACTGCAGCACTAAACAGAATGGTGCCGACTCAGAAGTCAGGCAAATAACCATTGAATCACTGGCTTTTGAGAATGCCAATGCACAATGTAGAAAAATACTTAGACCTTTAAAAGCAAGGTCAGCACCTTTGGAGGATTGGATTCATGAGACAATTAATATGGAGTCTTATGACAGTGATGATAACGAGATAGGAGAGCTTATTTCAAGAGGTATAAGAAAAATCAAAATGTTAAATGTCACAATTGTGTAAGGCAAGATCACATAAAAAGAGACTGTAAACAAGGCATTCCCAGAAACAATGCTTTTGATAGGAATAATTCCAAGATAACACACCTCCCTTCTGGAGTATGCAGAAAGTGTGGAAAAGGAAGACATTGGACTAATGAATGCAGATCAACAAGGGACAGACAAGGGAACTTTCTACCCTTGGGAAACACCCCAATGGGGCTTTCAAAAGCCCCCATATCAAATCCAATCCAGTCTTACCCTGCCATTGTGGAGGAAACACCTTCCCACAACAATTAAAAACATTAAAACATATTTTAAAAAGACATACTATACAGAATGATAGAAAATCTACAGAAAAAGAAAAAGTTCAGGAAAAAATACAGAGCAAATATTTTGGCAAACTTCTATCAATGAACAAAGGCCAAAATTAAGAGTGTAAATAAATGATGTTATTATTGAAGGCTTATTGGACATGGGCATGGATGTATCCATAATTTCACCAGAGTCATGGCATCCAAGTTGGCCCCTTCAGGAGGTAAATGTTCATTTTTAGGGTATTTGGTCCATATACCAGGTAAAACAGAGTACAAGATGGCTTGAGTGTATAGAACCAGAAGGACAGAGAGGAATATTAAAGCCGTATGTGGCTGACATTGCTATAAATTTATGGGGACAAAATTTACTACAACAGTGGAACACACAGATTAATATTCCTCCAAACACAGAAATAAGCCATAATCTAGTACATGGTTCTGGAAGAACATTAGAAGGTATTATGAGAAACAGTCACAGATCATTCAGGTTATAGACAAACAAGGCAAAACAGCTCTGATCTTTCAAAAACACACACAGCATTACCTCTAAAATGGCTAACAGAGAAGCCTATATAGGTTCATCAATGGCCTCTAAAAAAGATAAATTGCAGGCCTTAGAGCAGCTGGTGCAGGAGCAGTTAAATGCTCAGCATATAGAAGAATCAACCAACCCTTGGAATTCTCCAGTATTTGTTATTAAGAAGAAACCTGGAAAGTGGAGAATGGTAAGAGACCTAAGGGCGATAAACAAGGTGATCCAGCTAATGGGCTCTCTACAATCTGGGATTCCTTTGCCTTCTCTGTTACCTAAAGAATGGCCTATTATAGTTATTAATTTAAAAGATTGGTTTTTTTTTTTTTACGATATCTTTACAAGAACAAGACAAATAAAAATTTGCCTTTACAGTGCCCACTTATAATAATTCTCACCTGTAAAGAGATTCTAGTGGAGGGTCCTCTCTCAAGTAATGCTGAATAGCCTGTGCCAATATTTTGTACAAAAGCAAATAGAACAAATATGTAACAAATTCCCACAATCTATAATTTATCATTACATGGACAACATCTTGTTGGTTAATTCAAATATTGATAACTTAGAAAATATTTTTGAAGAAATTAAAAGAATTTTGCCTGCTTGGAGATTACAGATTGCCCCAGAAAAAATACTAAGAGGGGATCCCATTAATTATTTAGGCTATAGAATAGGCCAACAAAAAATTAGACCCCAAAAGGTACAGATCAGGAGAGACAGATTGAAGACACTTAATGATTTCCAAAGACTACTAGGACACATTGCCAACTTACGACCCACTATTGGAATTAAAAATGATGAGCTAGATAATTTGTTCAAAAATTTAAATGGTGACAAGGACTTAAATAGTCCGAGAGAATTGTCACCTGAAGCTTAGAAAGAATTGGCTTTGGTGGAAAAGATATTACAGGAGGCACAAGTGGATCGTGTGGGTCCAGACCTTAATTGCATTCTAGTTATCTTGCCCTCTAAGCATTGGCCTACAGGAATTTTAATGCAAAGGAAAAATGTTATATTGGAATGGATATTTCTTCCACATAAACCCAGTAAGAAGTTAAAGACATATGTGGAAAAGTTTTCTGAACTTATTTTTAAAGGAAAATTAAGACTTCGTCAATTGACAGGAATGAACCTATCAGAAATTATTATACCTTTAACTAATGAAGAAATTGACCAATTATGGGTAGAAAGTGAACCTTGGCAAAGAGCCTACAGTAATTTTTTGGGAGATATTAACAAATATCCTCAAAGCAAAAGAATTGAATTTCTAAAGAAAACTAATTAGTTCTCCCTCATTTGTACGAGATAAACCAATTTCTGGAGCCCCTAAATTTTATACCGATGCAAACAAATCAGGAAAGGCTGGTTACAAATCAGAACATATAAGTAAAGTGGCTCAAAGCCCTTATAATTCTGTTCAAAAGTCAGAATTATATGCTATCGTGATGGTATTAATGGACTTTACTGAACCTCTTAACATAGTCATTGACTCTCAGTATGTAGAAAGAGTTGTTCTACACATTGAAATGGCTGATTTTATTAATGATGAATCAGAATTAACTTCATTATTTTTCCAGTTACAAGAAATAATTGGGACTAGAAATCATCCCTTCTATATAACACATATTCAATCACATACACAAGGCAATGATGAAACTGATAAATTATTATTAATAGGAAATGTACTAGAGGCCTCAGAATGTCATAAAAAGCATGACATCAATAGCAAAGGATTAAAAAAAGATTTCTCTATCACTTGGCACCAAGCCAAAGAAATTGTTAAAAAGGTGTCTCACCTGTTCTTTCTATAACCAAACTCCATTGCCAGCAGGAAGTAATCCTAAAGGTGTGCATAGAAATGAAATCTGGCACATGGATGTATCTCATCTTACAGAATTTGGGAAATTAAGATATGTCCATCATACAATAGATACGTTCTCATGATTTCAATGGGCAACTGTTTTGAGTTCAGAAAAGGCTGATTCTGTAATCACACATTTGCTAGAAGTTATGGCCATCATGGGAATACCTGTACAAATTAAGACTAACAATGCTCCGGCATATATCTCTAGTAAAATGAAACAATTTTTTTCTTATTATAATATAAAGCATATTATAGGAATATCACACAATCCTACAGGGCAAGCAGTCATAGAGAGATCAAATTGAACTATAAAGGAAATGCTAAATAAACAGAAAAGAATAACAAAGACCCCCAGAGATAGACTACATAATACTTTATTAACTTTGAATTTTCTCAATGCTAATGAGAAAGGAACAACAGCTGCTGAAAGGCATTGGACTATAGAAAAACAGCTGAAATAAATCAGCCTGTTTACTTCAAAGATGTACTAACTTCTGAATGGAAGCCAGGGTATGTACTACATTAGGGAAGGGGTTTTGCTTTTTTCCACAGGTGAAGAGAAGTTATGGATACCATCAAAATTAATAAAGACTCAATTTGAACCAGAGATACTTCATGAAACTAAGAATTGATAGCTCCTCCACCCATATTACAACTTTATAAGTTGTAAAAGAAAAAAAAAAAAAACAAGGGGTCGGGACAGGTTTTTGTTTTTGTCTTTACAGAAAACTGGAAATACCCATCTTCTAGAAGTGAAAAGGCCTTGGACATCTAGACATCTAAAGCAAAAGGGAGGCTATCCAGAAAAATTTGCAAACAAAAGAATATCGTAACTATTGGTACAGTATACTTCATAGGGTAAAATCTCATTGCTTAACCTCTACAAATTTTTTTTGTTAGTTGAAATCCCAGTTTAATTATAGTTTAAAGCTGGCTCTCTCCTTCTCTAAACTCAAGCATACTTGTTAAAGGAAAATAAAAGATCTCTGTATCATATCAGAAGGGCCACCTGATATGGAACAGAAGAATAACAAAAAATAAGGGCCTATTCTATTGTTACTAATCCTATGTTCAATAAATTGTTATATGTTTAGTTTCCTGTACATTGTGTTGGTTTTAGTCTCTTATCAGTTTTCTGCAGTGATCCAGGACAAGGCCTAATTGCAAACTTGAAGTATCCAAAAGGAAGATGGGGTCCCACAATGATGGTTTCACGTGAACTCTGACAAAGCCACTAAGCTGACAAACACCAATCAAAGATCATATTTGGACTAGAAACTGCTCAGAACAATTTTGAGGCAGCTTGCTGAAATGAACCAGCTTCACAGACTACTATGGCCAGGACTTGAGATAAGCCGTGCACTTTCCTGTTATGCAGAGACTGGACAACAAATGACACAGCTACTTATTTCAGGACTTGACATTTAACAAAACTTTTCTTTTCAGGATCCCCAAAAGATGCCGTAGCCCCTAGTCAGCAGGGAGTAAATTTAAGAACACAGCACATCCCACTGTGGGGTGGGATGTTTTTGGTTGTTCAATGGGTTATGGATGATTTTCATTGTTTAGGTTAATTGGTTAAAAATTGTTCACAGTTAGGTTAGAAAAAAGTTAAACAAGAACGATTAGATTCAAGATTTGTGTTTAAAAAAAAGAAAGAAAAAGGAGATACAGATATATAGGATATAAGGATAGATTGTTGAATCTTCTTTTAAAAGGATTTACTAGCTTTGAATATTTTATATTGCATTGGGTTTTTTATATTGTATACAAACTGTATATATTGAGATTAATTGTGTTAGTGTACAAATATCTCTATGCTTGCTCAAGGTAGTGTACTTATTTAGTGCATCTAACATTGTAATACAAGTTGCTAGTCCATAACGTTTTTATTATCAATTAATTAGAATATAAAGCAATGCAAGTTAGTAGTTAGACATTACATTCAGACATAGTCATGTTAGATATGTTTTCAAGATTAAACAAATATATTTTAGATGAACAGGTCTTCTTCCAACACTTCAGAGATCCATAGAATATGGCATTCAAAATATTTTTAGAACTTGGACTTTTCTGGACAGTGAGACAGATCTGCTCCTGGCAGCCCCAGTCTACTTCAAGAGAAAAATGGGCATTGAAGAAACTCCATATGGAGTCTACTTTCTTTGTGGCAGCAGTTAGCCATTGGACAAGAACCTGTCCCTGTATTGACTGCTTGACAGTATGCTGTTTAAACTGGACATGCAGGTTCCCTCCGAAATGACCTTTGAACTTTCACAGAACAAGCTAAGATGGTCCTTCAGGTTCCTGCTTTTCAGAGAAAACTGTCATATATGGCCTGTGTGTCAGTAGCGTCAGTAGTGTGAGGTCAGGAGCGGCCCCTGGTGCGCCAGCCTGGGTCTTCCTTTAGTCGGGTTGCTTGAGAATGCAGCCCAAGTGGGCTGTAAACTCCATCTAAGGCTAATTACCAGCAGGAGACCGATAGCCAACAGGTACTGTAAGGGAAAGTTGAAAAGAACTTTGAAGAGAGAGTTCAATCTTCAGGACACATGGAGAAGTGACTGAACTACTCCAAAATGGGCACAGCAAATTTCCTGCTTCACTGAGATGAAAAGAGACTCTGGGCCTATAGGCTGAAGATGGATTTCCCAACTTTATAAAGGAACTTTGGGTGACTGTCCAGGCAGGTAGGTGTCATCTCTGTCATTTCTAGTTTTTGGAAATTGCTTGTACTTCCTGGTTATTTGGGTAAATATTATTTCCTTCTTGGGTCTCTGAGGTAGTTGAAGATGAGATAGTTCTAGTTAAAGTTATAGTTTTCTAGTGACAGTTTTAGAAAAGAAACTTTGAAGTTATAGTGTATAAGTTTAAGAGACATCAAAATAATAGCTTTTAGTTAGTAATACAAGTTAGAAAGAAAGTAAATTAGGTATATTCCTTTGGACTCATCAAAATAGGATAATTAATTAAATATTTTATTTGAATTGTCAATTGTTAATGGACTAGACATTACTCTTTTATTGTTTGTATATATTGTATATAATTATTGTACCTTTTGTATATGTTTTTTCTTATGTTAGCTATCACCTTCTTTTCTTAAATTTGACACAAAAGGGGATATGTGGGGATTTAATAAAAGCTCCAGAAGTTTCAGAGATATAAGAGGGATCTAACTACAGGCTAGGAGGATCAGAGAGTGGTGATTCACACCTTTAATCCCAGCACAGGGAGTATCCTGGGAGTGGTGACCTACGCCCTTAATCCAAACTGAGTTGAGGTCATTTTATCTTACAGAAGGAATTCCAGGCTCTCAGGAAGGCAGTGGTGGGGCCATGCCTTAACTTACCAAAGAAAGTATTTAAGGCGGGCATAGAAAGATAGAAGTTAGATGAAGCCAAGAGAAGCCAGGCTGAGGAAGCTGGAAGACAGCTGAGTAAGATCTGACTGTGGTGTTTACTCTCTCTAATATCTCCAAATTTCTCAGAGATCTGTGCCTGAGTTTCATTTATTCGTGCAACAGCTTCTAGCTACCTAAAATAAACATTTCATTTGGTCATTGAATGTCTCTTTGGGCATTTCCTTTTGAACATAACTCATAGGTAGGATATTTTGCCAGGAAGCTTGAAAGTGAAGGTTCAATCAACACCATCATGCACTCATGCATATGCACGAACATACATGTAGAGAGAGAGAGACAGAGAGAGAGGTTTCATATTTAATAAAAAACCAGTCTGAAATATCAGAGGGATCTACCTACAGTCAACCCAGGAGAACACAGGGAATATCAGAGAGTAGTGACCCACTCCCTTAATCCCAGCAGATCTAAGTTTGAGGCCATCTTGGTTTACAGAGGGAGTTCCAGGCTCCCAGGCAGAGCAGTGGTGGTATCAAGCCTTTAATCCCATAACTCCAGAGACAAAGGAGATCTTTCTGAGTTTCTGTGAGTTCAAGGCTAATTTCCAAAAAGTAGTCCACACCTTTAATCTTAACCTGGATGTGAAACAACTGGGTGAAGAAGGTATTTAAGGCAGGTGTAGAAAGACAGATTAAGGTAGTACAACCCAGGAGGAGCAGGCTGAGGAAGCTGGAAGACAGCTGGGTGAGATCTGACTGTGGTGTTTCCTCTTGTTGATATCTCAGCCTTTCCCTGATACTTGCCTCTAAGTTTCCTTTATTTGTGTGTGTGTGTGTGTGTGTGTGTGTGTGTGTGTGTGTGTGTGTGTGTGTGTGTGAGAGAGAGAGAGAGAGAGAGAGAGAGAGAGAGAGAGAGAGAGAGAGAGAGGCAGGCAGACAGACAGACAGACAGACAGACAGACAGAAAAAAAGAAATATGTAAACAAAATTATTCCTTGACCTAAGATAGAGTTTGTACCATTAGCAAAGAAAGCTTCCTTGGGAAAGTCAGGAAAAGTTTCTGAGGAGGGAGAAGTCATGACATTAAGGTAGGGATATTGCAATAAATGTCAAAACTGTAAAATTTAGAAAATTAAACCCTCAGTGATTCCTAGCTTGAAATTAACCATTTTCAACCAGTCTCTAGTATGTATTGTGTTAGGATCTTTTTTCTACTTTGCTTGCCAGCCTTTCCTAAGTCAATCTCACATTATTTCCTAAGCAACTGAAACAATAAGGCCTTTATCATTCCTCAGTTTCCCCTTTCTAGTAAGCGCACATCTTCAAATAACCAACAGTGGAGAACCTGGGCACAGTGGGAGAGTTTGGCATACAATAGTTAAATTTGAGGAACTTGATTTAGGAACTTAAAAACTACACAAAAGGCATCCTCATTCCATCTTCAGAGATACAACTGAAGAAAAAGATAAGGCTAGGAGAGCCAAGGGCAGAAGCAGGGCCCTAAGTCACAGTCAAGGAAAGAGCCTCCCAGCCTGGTGGTATCTAGTCAACTGCACAGGTCCCCAGATGAGGACTCTGGAAAGGGTAAGGGAAGCAAACCCCTTCCCAGCCTCACTTTCTCACTTTCATCCTTCCTTGCACTGTGCATTTGCATCTGTGGCTCTGAATTCCTCGTCTTTGTGTAAGGATTTCTGCTGAAGCCTTTAGTAGGCTAAAAACAAAAACATATGGCTCTGGATTCCAGAATTTGACTATCAGACTTCCCCTTTGCCCAAGGCATTGATTGATTAATCCTGACAAAATTTCAACACTGGGGATAATATGTATTCAAATAACTTATAATCCACTTTGACTTTTGTTTTTACAATTAAATTTGATTTTTTTTTTAGAAATACCTGTCTTTACTTGCCACATTGTTAAACACCTGGAGTCTCTAGCCAGCTTTGTGAGCAGCTAGCTGTCCCCACACTTTAGAAGAAACAGTCCTCATTTTCCCTGTGGTTACCAGCAGACCAGTCTCGGAATACAACCAAAAGAAGACAGCAGAGAAAGGACTTCACAGTGAGGTGGTTGGGTTAATTAACATGAAGTGGGTCCATGCGGTGGTTTGTCATAGTTACATATTCATACTTAAACAGTGTTTTCTTCCAACGTCTTTCAAACTGAATTGTACAAAAATGCTACATATGACAAAGATAAAGTAAAAATAATTTAAAACAATCTCAAATTTCCACAGATTCAATTTTACTGAAATTGGATTACATGATTTATCTACACATATACTGAGGTATAGACTCAAATATATCCTTTTCACTCCTAAAAAAATTAAAACTGAGTTAAAAGTATCCATATTTATGACAACTACTTTTTAATAGGTTTTTAATGATAACATGGTTTGTAGACAAAAGGCTTCAGTGTCAGGTTTAAGCCTAGATAGCTAAGCTGGCTTATGTTCACTACGGCTACTCTTTAGGAACAGTTCCAACTCACCTCTTATCCTTACCATGAAAATCTAATCTATAAATCAACCGTAATGTGTAAAATAAAGTTTAAAAAGAGTGCAAAGATACCAAAGAGTTGGTGTAATGAAATATTTGGTTTGAAACGTGAAAACCTTGTTGTACTCGTAATTAATTTCTTTTGATTGTGAAAAACATACAATCTCAGGAGAATTTTTTAAAAATTACAATCTTAAAAACCATTTAAAGCTGCATTCTTTAGCTGATTTTTACTACATTGTCCCTGGAAAAGCTTAAACTTCCATAGCTACTTTATGTCCACAATTTCTTTTAAAAAATTATGTTTCAATTTAAAGGCATAGTATGCATTATTTTGTTAATATAAATCCATATGTAAATAACTATGTTTTAAAATCTGAGATAAAAATTTGCAATAAGTACAAGAAACTGCAGAAATCATAAAGTTTTTTATATACCTACCTTTAATGTGAGACTATAATGTCCAACAAATGTTGCACTTATCCATGCTGTTGAGTGGGGATCACCCAGAAATTCTATGTGATACTTTTCAACATTTCCATCCTGGTCATACGTCACATATTTTCCTTTGAAAGGATCAGGACAAAGTATTCCTGGCCAACTTTCAAAAAAAAGTTAAAATAATTTTCATTCTTTTAAAAAAAAAAAAAAAGTAACTCATTGACACATTTGTCACAATCAAATATTGAACTTATTTCTTTGAATTTTAACAACTTCTACAAACATAAATTTATTCCAACTTATACCTTTCAGAGATGATAAACAAGTAATAATTTGTATCTTTGTAGTAATAAAAACGTTTCGATACCATCACAGACAAAATTAAAAAGCATCCTGAAAGAAATGATATCCAGAGTACAAGTAAAACGTTTGGATACCACTGAGAAGAAGAGGGGGAATGATACATCAACTTCTATGCGGAATTGAATTAACTCTAGCCACAAAACATGATTGGCTCCCAGAATGTTAACCACTGTCCTGGCTTCTGCCAAAGTAAGAGGAAGTTCTGTGGGTGGATGTACAGATGATATACAGGCAAACAGGCAGGCAGGCAAACAGACAGACAGACTGACAGACAGAAATAGACAGGGAGGTATTACAGACAATAGACAGATGAGAAACACATAGATGGCAGATAATAGGTGATAGATGAATAAGTGATAAACAGATAGATGATATGCCAGATAGACATAGATGATAGCTTATAGGTAAATGATAAATTTTAGATAATAAATGACAGAGCTAAAGAACAATGCTAGCTTAAAGATAAATGACAGGTGATAGATCATAGAGATGATAGATACATAGATATAGGCAAATAGATAACAGAAAACAAGTCACAGGCAGAAAAACAGCTCAGAGCTCAAACAGTGATAACACTGTGAAGGACACAACAGGCTGAACTTCGGCATCACATTCTAACTGTTCCTCCTCTCTCTCTGCTCAAGTGACAAGTCACTAATTTTCTCAAGGAATTCAGAACTCTAAGTAAAATTTTATTTTAAAAAATCTTCAAAGCCATTTCATGTACTGGATTTTTAGAGCCCACACCCTACGGTGGGATACACTGTTCAGCCTTAATACAGGGAGGAGGGGCTGGATCCTGCCTTAACTTAGAATACTAGCCTGTGTTGACTACTCAAGAAAGGCTTCATCCCTTTGAGGGGTGGGGTGAGAGAGAGGTGAAGGGGGAAGTGGAAGAAGAGGAGGGAGAGGGGACAGTGGATGGTATGTAAAAGGAAAAACTTTTTTTAAATAAAAAAAAGAAAAAAATCTTTAAAGATGTGTTAGGTGCTGGAGAGATGGCTCAGTTAATAAGACCACTAGCTGGCCTTCTAGAGGATCTGGGTTCAATTCCAAGCACCCCGTAGTAGCTCACAATCATCCCTGGGCATCAGGCATACAAGTGATGCAAAAATCAAAACACCCATACACATAAAGTAAAGTTTAAATTTAATGTTTATTATGACCAGAACCTCTATTAACTTCATTTTCCTCTTTGAACATTCAGTTTCCACTTAATGTAGCTTTTTATTTTTCTATTTTTTTTAACTTTCTAATTTTGATTTCTTTTTAACTATAGGTGTGGGGGGGTGGTGCAAGAGCAGTATGTAGTCTTAATTGGTAAGTCATCTCTCCAGCCCCTGATTTTTCTTCCCTGTATCAGCAGCCAAAAGTTCAGGCCCATGAGAACACCGCTGAGCAAAGGCTGAAAACAATATTCCATCTGGAGTACTATGCAGACGTTAGAGAGCAAGTCCTGAAAGGGCTGATGTGAGCAAGCCCACACCTGCTGTACTTACTTGATTTAATCAATTCTACATTAAAAGGAAGCTGAACCAACAAAGACTTACAAGGCACAACCATCTTGAAATTATCTGATTACAAATACAAATTAAAATAAAGTTAGGTAGGGAATAGCGGCATAGGCTTTTAAACCCAGTTCTCACAAGGTAGAGGCAGGAGCTTATCTGTGACATTGAGGCTAGCCTGGTCTACATCTAGTTCCAAGCCAGCCTGGCTACATAATGAGATCCTATCTCAAATAAACAACAAATTTATCACTGACTAAGAAAACCCAAGTTTTCAATTAATAATTGCTTATATTTAACAGGAAGTATATGTTTGTCTCAGAAAGGCTACTTTTTACCTTCAGATAAAGCATACCAATTACCACTATGTGCCTAATTTATCCTGTGTGTTAACCAACATTTTCCTACATATTTCATATTCTACCTTAATTGACTATCTTAGAAAACTACACCTCTGAAATTAAAATGATTATTTTGTATTCAAGTGGAAAAATGTAGATTGTTAGCTTGAACACTGTGTTAGAATAAAATCTCTATTTTACTCATAGCAAATTTTATATACATACACACATTTATCTTCTTTTCCCCTCTGACCTCAAGTGACCCCGACTCATTCTACAGAGGGCTAAGGTTACAGGTAGACCAGCATGCCCGGTTCTAATCAAGTTTTAAATATTTTACCAACATTCCAAACTCTAGTCACCACTCTGGAGATAAAGCAGAAAGAAAAGGCAGAAAATCAAGTGAGGATGCCCTGATAAAGAAACTGATAAAAGTTTACAGCTCAAGATCTAGATTATGTACAGCTAACACTATGACAGTTCTGTGCCTTCCGCAGCTCTGTGAAATGGGAGAGCTAATAGCATTCAAATGAAGAAAGTCATGCTCTCACTCAGCCTTCTACCAAGTATCATGCTTTCTGAAGGCATCTACTTCTTGCATGGTTCCTAATATGCTATAAAGTTCAAATGTATGATGTGTACTTTTTTGTTTTTGAGAAATTACAAGTCTGCCATCATAAGGCTAAGCTGTGTCCTGCTAAATTTAGATGCTGAAAACATAATTTTCAGTATCTCAGAGGTGACTGTATTCAGATAAAGGGCCTTTAAATAAATAACTAAGAAAGCTGGACATGGTGCTATATGCATGTACTCAGGAGGTGGAGGTAGGAGGATCTAAAGGCCAGCTGAAATACACGGGACTTTGTCTCAAAATAACACCACAAAGAAGTAACTCAGTTAAAACTGAGCTTATTAGGACAGGCTCTATGTTCATGATAACTTGCCTTATGAGATGAGGACACAGGCATGTGGAGGGAAGAACATGTGAGGACATGGCAAAAATAAACAAATGAATGAATGAATGAATGAATGAATGAATGAATGAATGAGAAAGAATGCAGCCATTTGTAAGTCAAGGAGAGAGCCTTTAAAGAAACCTTGATCTCAGGAGTTGGAGCCTGTAGAAAAGTACACCTGCATTATGTAAGTCAGGTAATGTGTACTGTTTTGTTATAGCAACCAGCTAACATGACTATGTATATGTAGAATTGTTGCATGAATAATGAAAACTCAAAGCCAGATCTCAGGGAAAGGCTGAGATATTAAAGAGAGTTGTGAGGATATTTTCAAATACAATAAAAACATTCGGAAATATCAGAGGGATCTACCCACAAGTCAGTCTAGGAGGATCAGACAGTGGGAACTCAGAGAACAAGGAATATCCTGGGAGTGGTGACTTACACCCTTAATCCAATCTGAGTTTGAGGTCATCTTAGTTTACAGAAGGAGTTCCTGGCTCCCAGGCAGGCAGTGGTGAGCAAAGAAAGCATTTAAGGCAGATATAAAAAGACAGAGCAGGCAGAAGAAGCCAGGAGGAGTGAGGCTGAGGAAATTGGAAGACAGCTGGGTGAGATCTGACTGTGCTGTTTCTTCTCTAATATCTCAGCCTTTCCCAGAGATTTGGCCCTGAGTTTCCTTTATTCATGCAAAAGAGAGTAAACAGCACAGTCAGATCTCACCCAGCTGTCTTCCAGCTTCCTCAGCCTTGCTCCTCACGGCTTCTTCTGTCTGCCTGTCTTTCTACACCTGCCTTAAATACCTTCTTTACTCAGTTGTTTCACATCCAGGTTAAGATTAAAGGTGTGGGCTACTACTATTTGATAGTTAGCCTTGAACTCACAGAAACACAGAAAGATCTCCTCTGGCTCTGGAGTTATCGGATTAAAGGCCTGGCGCCACCACTGCCTACCTGGGAGCCTGGAACTCCCCTAGTAAACTAAACTGACCTCAAACTCAGATCTGCTGGGATTAAGGGAGTAGGCCACCACTCCCAGATATTTCCTGTGCTAGGATTAAAGGTATAAATCACCACCCTCTGACCCTTCTGGCTTGACTGTGGGTAGATCCCTCTGATATTTCAGACTTGTTTTTATTAAATATGAAACAAAACCCCATATAGAATAGCTGGTGCAGCTACAAAGAATGATTTATAGATATCTCCCTTGTTTAGCAAGAGTTTCTGTAAGTGTCTTTTATAGGTTCATAAGTATATGGTGTACCAGAATGTGGGAGAAAATTACTATGAGACCAACAGACAAAGTATGACTCTCCTAAGACCTGTTTGCCTTTATTTTTTTTTAAAAAAAAAAAAAAAAAAGCATTCTAGATTCTGCATCAGTTTCTCTTTATCATTCTCGAGTCAACTCATTTGAGTAATAGTAACTCTAGATGCTGACAAGATGAAGTCTCTGACATTAAGAGCTGCCTATACAGCCACAAGTTAATAAAATTTCACCTAGTTAGTACTCTGCTAAGTACCTCTGCAGGCCAGGGCTGTCTTTGTACTTCCAGATATAGAGTATTGCTTAATTAAGATCAGATTTTTGATTGTTTCTTGTGGGTTAATTCTACCTTTACATTTTGCTATTGTCATTAATTTTGTTATTATCATTCTATACATTTATGCTATTGAATAAACAGTACAAGTAGATTTCATTTTCTTAATTTGAAATTTAAATTTGTGCTCAACTTAGCTCATAAAGAAGAACATAAATGACAGGCAGTCAAAGGCACTCTCCTTTCTGAAGAAAAACAGTTGCAGCTGGTTTTCAGGCATGTCGATAACAGTGATCACAAATTAGACATAATTCAAGGGCTGGATTAAAACACATTTCATATAAAAGTTTAAGTTCTTTGAAGTTACTAATATCTAGTAAAATTTTCTGGTTTTAGATATATTGATTGATAAAAGCAAATTCATTTCTTGAATTACAGTTATTGAAACTTTAAACTTCCCATTTGGGAATTGCTTTCAAATGCATTTTAAACTCTGCTTTCAAAATATTTGCCTTAGAGATAAAAAATAATGTAGAGTTATAAATCCTTTTATGGTAATTTCAGTAAAAGTTCATATTGTTTCTTTAAATATTGGATCTTATAACCAATTAATATTCATGCCAATTATGTGGGAGGAAATAATAATGCTTACAATATTGTCATTTTGATCTGTAGAATAGCCCTCATTAAAAAACACAGATGTCACAAATTTGTTAAGGTAGTAAGCATATGAGTTTGTTAGGGCTGTTATAACAAAATATCACAAATTTGATAAAAGAAGCAAGAGGAATTTACTTTCTGCAGGTTCTACAGGCTAGTAATCAAAGACTACAGAGTGAACAGGTTGTTTCTGCTGGTCTCTCTCCCAGGCTAGCAGACACACTCTTTCTACCGTATTCTCTGTATTTCTGTTTTGTATGTACATGCCCAAATCCATGTCTTACAAGAATGTGGTGACATTTTGTTTGTGCTCTAACAAATAAAGGTTTCCTGGAGATCAGAGAGGGGAGCTATGGGAGAAAGAAGAAGGAAGATCAAGAGTTCTAGGCCCACCCTGGGCTATTTGAGATTGATCCAGTCTAAAAGTAAAACAGAGCCAAGGGGTGGAGGCTCACACCTTTAATTCCAGCACTTGGGATCTCATGCCTCTCATACCAGTACTTGATAGGCACACACCTTTAATCTCAGCACTAGGTAGGTGGGGGCAGGAAGTGCTATTGCTGGGCAGAGAGGAATATAAGGTGGGAAGAGACAGGAGCTCAGCCCTTCAGTCTGAGGATTTGAAAGAGTTAAGAAATCTTTCTAGTGGTTGGCTCCTTTATCTCTCTGGTCTTCCAGCATTTACCATGATGTCTGGATCCAGGTTTTTATTATTAACACCGATTAGGATTCGAGCTACACAAGAATACCAGCTAAGTAGAATTAAGGCATTTCCTAATGGGTCTCATTTGTAATTAATCACTTCTTTAAAGGACCTACATATAATATGGTCCCATTCTGAGGTTTTAGGAGTTATGACAGCATTCAACATATGAATGTTTAGGGTTCATAATTCATCATAGAATAGTAAAAAGGTAAGAACCTAAATCTGCATATTGATTCAAAGTTCTATTGAACATGTGTGCATATGAGAGCAGGCCTGCCTTAACCTCTTTTATGGGCAATTCTTTATGGTCTTCATAGAGAACAATATAATAAGTCAGTAGACTAGAGCTTCTAATGTAAGGGTTCACAAAACTAGTGAAGGTTCTGAAAGGGTCACATTGGTGGCAATACACAGTCAGAATCCTATAGAACCCCCCCGAAACAGAGGCAGAGCAAATACAGCTGCATTACAACTCACCATATAACAGCCATGAAGCATGATTGGCTACTGCATATGGCCCCAAAACAGGGTCATTATGGACAACCCCTGTGAGACCTAGCAGGATGTTATTCGTGAGAGAAAAGAGGGGTGAGTGCACAGAGATCACTCGATGAATCTGAGAAATGAGAATTTCAAATGGTGGCAAGCTTCCCTGGAGAGTCCAGCAGGCTGAACTGCAATAGGACAAGTGATCCTGATCATGAAGGAGCAGTGGGGAACTTGGGAATACTAACAACTGACACACACATTTACATGAAAAAGTCATGATTACACAGGAAACAAACTTCTGGGGAAGAAGTAAAATCAAAGAGGACAGGATGGTGAGAGCAAAGGAAACTGCTGGGTTGCTCAACTCCAGGGAGCACAGAACTGGACTGTCAGAGAAAGGTGACACTGATAGTTCTCAAAGAGGTGACAGAACGGCTATAAATCATGGCAAAACAGAAGAGCACACAGAGAACAGTAGGGACCAGTCCACATTGTCTCCTCTGCTCTCCAGGGCCCAGGGAGAAGAAACCCACTGCTTCTCCTGCCACAGCCAGGTAGCACTGGAGGAGAAAGCCATTGTCTGGGGTCACTGCAAACAAGGAGCAGCCACAAGTTGGGGCCCTGGGGAAACCCACTACAGGTCTGAGTGGAAAATGTCTGCAAGAAGTCCCCTAGGAGACTGAGGGGCTGGACTCAAGTGGAAGAGAAGTGGAGGTAGCAACTGAAGGGAGCAGTGTCTGGGGCCTCTCCTTCTGTGGTGAGGCACTGACACCTCTGTTAGCTGGGATTGCTTGGTCACTAGGCCCTGAGGCTTGCTGCTATTTAGGACTGAGAGCTCTGAGCCCAGGTCAGACAGACCACACAGCAAATCACTTCCTCAGCTTCTTCCATCCTCACAGGGTCACAGAAGAAGCTAATACTAAGTTAGTATGGTAAAAATAGTATGAGACAAAAATACCTAAAGATAAAAGCTTGCCACAGAGAATTGGTTTTAAGAGAATAAGATTGTACTCAATATTTCAAGATGCCCTAACAGAATTAAAGAATATAGTGTAGATACAGTGTATGTGTTAGAGTTATAAAAAAAAAATTAAATGAGTGATTAAAGATTTGAAAAAAATTAAAATTAACAAAAATGTTTTTAAAACTTCAAAAATAAATGCTAAATTGGAAGGAGTAAAAAATAACCGGTACCTTCAGAAAAATAAAATATGTAGAGGAAAAATACTTAAATTTTGAAAGAGCTATAGAGAAAAAAAGTTTAAGAAAAAGAAATACTAAAGATGGAAAGAATTACCTAAGTTATAATATAGAGTCCTGAAGTAAAATCCCAAAGCCATATGATAGGACAGTTTAACTGCCTTTAAGTCTAGAAACTTTAACTGAATTCTAAGTCTTATACACTGAAAATATATGGCAAACATTTTTTAAAATTCAACCCATAATGCAAAACTCTGAAATATAAGAAATATACATAAATTCAATGAAAAATATTTTAAGAATCTAGGGAATAATTAAGAATTTCAAATGTCTGTCATTTAGAAATGTACTTTATAAACAACCCATCTCAATGAAAAACTAGCAACTATTTCAAGATAAATAGACTACAGTTTATCACAGTTCTTGAAAAAAATTGTAGTGTTGTTTAAATTAAGATAAAAATGGAGATTAATAAAATTACGTGTCACATAAAGAGCAGAAGGAGGAACACAACTCGGGTGACAAAGCAGCATCAGAGACTGACAAGTAAGGGGTCGGTAGGACAGCCCAGTGGTAAAGGCACTTCCACCATGCCTGGCAATATGAGTTCCATCCCCAGGATGACTTGACCTGGAGATTATGCTGCCAAGCACAGAGTGTAAACCTGTAGTGACCCTCATGGACACTATGAACTCGAGATATATACATTATAACCATAGCTAAGTCCTTACCTTGGCCAGTTCTGTAACTTCACCAATACCAGGCTTCCGAGAGGAAGCTGTGAATAGACAATCTTATAGCCGCTATCCAGGAACTGAGACTCTGCAGGGAAGTCCTCCTCAGAGACCGAGCAGCTATTGTAGCTGGAGTCAGAGTTCATAAAGCAGTACCAGGGTTCACTGTGCTCCACCCTGGCCGCAGCCTCAGGAGACAGAAGCCTCCATTTCAAGCAGCTGTCGTTCTCACACTGGACCCAAATTTTGTTCACAAACTCACTGTGTTCCAGGGCTGGGTCCATTGAGCTGCTACTGACCACTCAGCTTGCTTGTATTTGTATAGTTTTGTTCTTTTGTCCCCTCAGAAATAAATCAAATCTAGAAAATAAAAAATAAAAAAATACAGATTCAAGAGTATGAGATACAATTTAAATCACCAGAAAACCTTTCTATTTTCTGGCCAGTCATGTGCACCTGGCATGCTGTGTTCTGCTGACCCACAGCAGTAACAGAGGACATGTAAATTACCCTAATAAGTGCTCTGAGATTAAAAATAGGACAAATCCACCACAAAATAAGTCTAGTTCAACAACGTATGCTAATGACACTATGCATTGCTTTTCTTTTTGAGGCAATCCTATGCTGTAGCCCAGGCTGACTTCAAACTCTCTACCCTTTCGCACAAGCTTCCTGGGTGCTAGGATGAGCATAACACACACAGAGCTACCAGGTGTCAGGTGCCAGGCCCATCTGTCTTACACAGTTCATTTATACCTATTTTTCCAAGGAAACTGAAGCTAAGAAAAGCTTGTTGAAGACCCAGGCTTAATACCCTGTAAAGCTGAGGTTGAAGTGTAGGCAACTGGACTCCTAACTGTGGTCTTGTCCTTAGATGCACTGCTCTAGAGTTCACAACACAAATGGCATCATGCATTATTCACCTCATGAAAACTATAATGATTTAAAGTTAGAAAGTAACCTTTTCCATGGAAGTTCTGCCCCTAATCTCACTCACAAAGCACCTTCTCAGAGCTTTCTTATGAGGTGTCTACATGCATGAATAGAGTTGAGTTAAAACTCCCCAAATTCAGCATCAGAAACAATACTGAAGTACATAAGAAGAATGTAACTATGGATGAAACTAAGTATCGACAATATATCCCCAACAGTCTATCTTTAAAAAACAAAATGAGATGTGGGAACTGGCAAAAAGGCTCAGTGGATAAAGGGACCTGCTGTCAGGACTGGTAACTGAATCTGATCCTCAAAACTCACACCCTGACCCTGGAAGGAGAAAATGGAGTCCCTCTGATCTCCATGTGCATGGCCATAATATTGCATTTGAAATAGCAGATATATGCATTAGCCACTGATTACTGTTTAAAAATTTTAATACTTATTAACTGCATTTTCATTTTGTACTTTCTATGTATGTTTTAAACTTTCTGTTGTATACAGTATAATGTTTGTTGCATAAAATCATTCTCTTGTAAGTGGTTATTTTATGCTGAGTGTTCCCCTCCTAACCTTCTACTGTGACCTTCCTTTTACACACATCCTCTCTCCTTTACTATCATCTATTTCCAGAGAGTTCATCATCAGTTTTATATTTATGTCATACATACATTTATAACTTCCCATATCTACATAAAACCTAGGAACTATGAATCTCAAAACATTCATTTTTACTGAGACTGCCTTAATTCACTTGATATGATTATTTCCAGTTACATATTTTTTTTTCTAAAATCATGTAACTTCATATTTCTTTATGGATGGAAAATATCCCATTGTACAAACACACCAGATTTTTCTTCTCTATTCTATTGTTTCTGGGAACCTAGGTTGGCTCCCTAACTCCATTGCTGCAACAAATATTACTGTGCAAGGATCTCTGTGATATGTTGTCTTAGAGTTCTTTGGGGAAATATCCAGGAGTGGTATAACTAGGTCACATGGAAGACAATTTTTTTTAGTACCTCTATACCAGTTTTCACAGTAGCTGTACTGGTTTACATTCCCACATGGAACCACTTTGGTCCACATCCTCACCAGATTTTTTTTTTCTTAATTACTGATATTCTGGATATGGCAAGATAAAATATCAATGCAACTTTAATTTGCATTTCTATGATAAAGAGGGTGACCATTTTACATGTGTTTATTGAACAAGTTTGTGTCTCATTGTTTGAGCACTAGCTGTTCATTTAGGCATTTGCTGACTTACTTGAATTCTTAGTTTTTAGGTTATATGTACATTCTATATATTAATCATGTCACATGTATAGTTAGCACAGATTCCCCCACCCATTCTGTAGGCTATTGGTAAGCTCTGTCCATTGTTTCTATAGCTCTGCAGAAGCTTTTTCACTACATCATTAATGTCAACTGTTGACATTATATCCCAAGTGAGTGGTTGCCTATTCAGAAAGTTACTGCCACTGCTTATGTCTAAATTCATTCCTTTGTTTTTTCTTCTAATAGTTTCAGGTCTTAGGTTAAGATTTTTCACCCATTTGAAATTAATTTTTTGTACAAGGTAACAAACAGAGATCTAGTTTCATCCTTCTACATGTGAATATTTAGTTTTCCCACACCATTTGCTAAATATTGTCTTTTCTCCAATGTATATTTTTTGTTTCATTGCCAAAAACAAACAAACAAACAAACAAGCAATTGCAGATGTGTGGATTTATAACCAGGTCTTCTATTTTGTTGATTGACATATCTATTTTTGTGGGTATACTGGAATGCTTTTACTGATATGGCTTATAATATAACTTGAAATTAGTTACAAAGATGCCTACTGCATCAATCTTTTTGCTCAGGTCCTTGTAGTATCTGGGTTCTTTTGTGGTATTGCATGAATTAATTTTTTATTTCTATTTCTGCAAAGAATGGCATTAGGACTCAAATAGGGATTATGTGGATCACTTTTGGTAAGGTAGCATTTTCACAATACTCATTCTTCCAATCCCAGAACACATGAAGTCTTTTCGATCTAGTATCCATCCACTTCAGTTACTTTCCAAAGTGTTTCAGATATTCATTGCAGAGAATTCAATCCCTTGGTTAGGTTTATTCAAAGAAAATTTTTATTCTTGAGGTAAAAGTAAATGAAGTAAGGAGTTTGTTTCCCCACTCTAAGAATTTTGGTTATTGTCATATGGACTCTATGCTCCCATGCTCCCTTCTCCATTATAGTTTTCCCTTACTTAGCATCCAGAGTCTATTCAGCAGGCTATCTGAATTCAGCAGTCCCACCCAAGCCTGTCCCATAATTTGGCTATTGTGACTAGTAGTGTAACAGACATGTATTCAGGAATCTCTATAAGAACTTGACTGTATTCTTTTGGCTGCACATCTAAAATTGTATGATTGGATAAATGACAGCTCTCTCCTTAGTTTGAGGAGACACCTGCATGCTGACTTGTATACTGTTTTAGTTTATAGTGACATGGAGGGGAACTGTGTTCATGTCCCTTTCCCTGCACTTCCTCACCAGCACATGTTGTCTGCTTTTCTTGATAACAGTCATTCTGATTGGGTGAGATGGGCTCTCAATGGATTTTTCATTTGTATTCACCTGAGGCGATTTAAATTCTTGTTATTCTTTCCTGAGCTGTTGGGAGTCTTATTCAGAAAGTCCCATGCCTAGATCTTAAACTGGTCCCCTCTGCTCTCCTCTAGTTTCAAAGTTCCAGGTCTTGCATTTAAGTCATTGGTCAATTTTGAATTGATTTTTTTTTTTTTACAGGTGAGACATGAAAATCTATTTCTTTTACCCACAGATTTCCAGTTTTCCCAGCACCGGTACTGGGTTTGTTTCTTTTCCAATCTAAGCTTTCAGCATCATAATAGAAGATTAGATGGAGGTGGCTGCATAGGCATTTTCCTAGGTCCTCTGTTTTACTGAGCCATGGGCTTGGTTTTATCATCACTGTCATACAACTCATATTACTATTTCATTGTATTAACATTTAGTATCAGGCACTGTGATGCCTCAAAGGTAGCTTTAGCTATTCAGGGACTTTTGTTTCTCCATATTATTTTTTTCCTAGTTCTCTGAAGAATATCATTGAAGTTTTAAAGGCAGTTATATTGAATCTGTAGATCACTTTTAATAATATGGCATTTTCTCAAGACTAACTCTGTTAGTCCATGAACATGGGATGTGTTTTCCATCATCTACTATCTTCAATTTATTTCTTTAGAAATTGTTTACTTTGTTGCTTATTGTGGTTACTGTCAATGGGTTGTTGATGTTTTTTCAGAAAAATATACACAGGAAAGTTCTTGATTTTGAGTGTTTTTGTGTCCTGCTACTCTGATGAAAATGTATATTGGATCTACAAGTTTTCTTGTGTGTTTTAGGATCTCTTGTGTATGAGATCAGTTTTTTTTTTTTGCAAATATAATTTGACTTATTTCTTTCCTTTTGCATCCCTCTTATTTCATTCCATTATGTTAGTGCTATGGCTAAGATTCCAAACAGTATATTGAGTAGGAATGGATGCTCTTGTCTTAGTCCTAATTTTAAGGGAAATGTTTTCAGTTTATCTGCATTCAGTATAATGTTGGCATAAATTTGTTGTAAATGACTTTTCTTATATTTAGACATAATCTTTCTATTCCTATTAATCATTTTCCAGGAATTTTTAATCAGGAAGAGATATTAAATTTTCTTACAGTCTTTTTTTTTTTTTTTTTTTGCTTCATCCATTGAAATTGTACGTGTGGTTTCTATTCTACTAATTTCTCTGTTGTGTTTGCTAATTTGCAACCTTACATTTCTGGCATTAAAGCAACTTTGGCAGAAAGTATTTCTAAATAAGTCACTGAATTTGTCTCATAAAGACTTTGAGGATTTTTGCTTTTACATCTATCAAGAATAATTATCTGTATTTTTCTATTGTATAGTATCTTTTATTTTTATTGCATAAATATAAAGGTATCCTTTCATGGAATACACTGACAAGCACTTGTATCATTTCTTTATAGGTATGAAAACATTCAACAATGACTTAATCCTAGCTTGTGCTAGTCTTTGCTTCATTGTTGCTGTTTGTATCTATTTCAGTTTTTATATGTTCTTGGTTCAATTTTGGCTCAAGTTACATGTGTCCAGAATTTTATTAATTTTTTTCTAGATTTTCTTTTAGTATAAATTTTCAAAATATTTTCTGAATATCCTCTTAGTTTCAGAGGAATCCACAATAATATGCTCTTTTATCCATAATTGTATTGGTTTGAATATTCTCTCTCTTTTAGCTACCTTGGCTAAGAACTTGAATATCATGCTTATCTTTCCAAAGAAGCAATTCTTTACTTTAATGAAACTTTTATTCTTTGCTTAGCCATAGTGATATGGGATGTCTTTCTGTATGCTGTGAATATCATTAGTTAATAAAGGGGCTATTTTGATGACCTATGACAAGGCAACTTAGAAGCACGCTGGAAATCCAAGTATAGATACAGGGGAAGGAGGGTGGAGTCAAAAGAGAAGCAATCCAGTTGCCCAAGTAGCAATATGTAAAAGAATTCAGATAAGCCACAAGCCATGTTGCAAGGCAGATTAATAGAAATGGGTTAAGATAAGACAGCTATTTAGCAATAATCCTGAGACATAAGTAGAACAGTGTGTAATTAATATAAGCATCTCAATCATTTGGGGAGGTGACTAAGCAGCTGTGGGCAAGTCTGGTCTAGCCAGGCACTCATAATATCTATCTATCTATCTATCTATCTATCTATCTATCTATCTATCTATCTATCTATATATATTATATATATATAATTTTTATCTGTCCTGATTTTAATTGTTTCTCAGTTCTTAAGATATATGAATAGTTTATTTTATATCTCAAATTTTTTTTCTATATAGATACTCATATCTATACACTTCTCTCTTACAGCTGTTTTCCTTATCACAAAGATCTGGATGCTTCATGTTCATGTCATTCTAATAATTTTTATTTTTCTTATGGTTTCTTCAGTGACTCAATAATTAAAGAAGTATTGCTTAGTCTGTATGTTTTCTGTAATGTCTCTTGGGTCTGCTAATTTATTTTTATCAAATTATGATCCAATAAGATACAATAAATTATTGTCACTGTTGATATTTATTTAATAACTTTCTTTAATTAATCTTACATTGACCACTGAATAAATCACTTTCATTGGCTCCTTAGGACATTGATTCTGGGCTACTAGAAATCATGCCTACAACACTGCAATTCCTAAAATCTCCAAATTAACCTCTTACATGTGTAGTTTCTGGCAATGTAATTTGACAAAATGTAGAGTATTCAAAACAGTGATATCACATTTGTACAATAAATAAAACTTTATATCATGACAACTGAAACTTTTATAAGCACTGAATTTTCCACTTTTTAAAAATTATTCTTAATATTTGAGTGTATATGTATTGAAAGAGAAAATTATATTTGGTTCAAACTTAGTTCTATTAAACCGACCTAGCTCTAATTAAATGCCTAATTTAGCAAAAGGGACCTTAATATCCTTCTAGTTGCATCTAAACTGTCCTCTGCTTTATTAACTTTGCCTACTGTTACACTTTTGTTTGCACTCCTTATTTTGTTTTAGCTTATTGGATAGATCTAATTGTTGCATTTTTTGGCTGTCACGTTCATAAGTGAGTCAGAATCTACCAAATACATACAGGAAGGAATACTCATCTGGTTCTAAAGAAAAGAAGTGAGTTTCCCTTCGTGATGTAATGAAGTTTGTCAACTCTGCTTTCTGAAGAAGTAACATAGTTTTGACACTGACTTGGGAGTTTTCTGTCTTTCATGGCTTTTAATTATTCAAATAGGCTTTTATTAACAACTACATCTTCTAAATATGACCAAATGTTTAATTTTCATAATTATTGATAAAAATCTTTCTTACTTTACCATATCCTTTCACTTAAACTAACCCCACATACTACATTATCTGTATACTCATGTTTTTAATGTTTAATTAAAGATTTTAATAGAATCCTTTTTATTACTACATTTCTTTGGCTCATAGATCTTTTCTTAGGGCAGCATATCAAATCACTTCACTCCTATGAGCTTTATACAGCATAACATGAAATCCATACAGTATACATAGTGTGACTGACAGATTTAGTCAAAGACCTCTGGATTGGGGGCAGGGAAGTTTGTTTTCTTCAGTTTGGGGCTAGTATAATCAAATACCATTGCTTATTTGTCAATTCATGTATTCGCTTATGTATATGTCTACAACAGAAATGTTACATTATAAGGTATGCTCAATTTTAAGGAGACAATTCTAAATAGTCCTCTGAAAAGTGATTGTAAGTTTTAATTTCCAATAACTGTTTATAAGTACCAATTTCCTCATTTGTGTACCAACAATGGATATGAACAATAACTTTTTTCAAATCTAATTAACAGAGTTATCTTACCGTAGTTTTAATTTACACATCCCTGACCACTAATTAGATTTTATTGACTATTTGTGTTTCCTTTTATTGGAAAACCTTGTTCCTATTCAAGTTTTATTGTTTTCTTTATAGAGATTTGGTAGAGCTCATTATATATTATAGATATTAACTCTTTGTTTTATATGTTGGAAACATCTTCATATAGGTTATCATGTATCTTTTAACTTTATACACAGAAAGTTAAATTTTATAGAACTTAAATTTATGCTTGTTAAATACTGCTTATTTACCCCCAAGATTTTAAATAAAATCTTCTATATATTTCTTTAAGTTCCTCTGTTTATCACATTTAGGTATTTAATCTATCTGGAATGTTTTGTGTGCTCACAAATATTGGGATAAAAGACTTTAATTTTACACGTATATCCAGCTATCCCAACATCATTAATTTAATTGTGAATTATTTTATCATTAATCAGAAATGGATTTTATTTTTATATATACATGAATCAATTTGTGTGCAGTAAATATTACTTTTTCTCTTGTGCCATTAAAGGATTTCGGCTTATTCCAATATCTGATACAACCATTCCTCCTTAGAATGCTTAGGCTAACTTAAATCTCTTGGTATTTTAAATTTGATAAATTTTAATATGGGTGATGTAATTCACAACATAAACTACATGTTTTTCATTTTTAAAACAATTCCTTCTTCAACAATGACTTCATTTTGAAAACAAGCTTTTGTTCCATCCAGTAGACATTACAGTCTATTTTCTTTGGTTTTACTATTTCTAGCTCGGTTTTACAAGTCTCTTGAAATTTTCAAGCAACATGCCTCCAAATAGTGACAATTATGTGCATGCTTAATACTAAAATTGTATTTTAAAACTTTTAGATTGCCTCCATGAAGAACTTAAATGATTTAAGTACTAGACATGTTCTTATCTTGTTGTGATACAGGATTTAGCAATATTGAGACATAAATCTGACCATCAAAACTAGAAGATATGAACTTATTTTTGTCAAGATTTTCTTCCAGTTGTAAATTCCAAATTTTATCACCTATCCTTCATAAGCCCTCACAACAAGCTGTGAACAAGGGAATTGGATGTTCCAATGTTGTCTACTGGATGAGGGGTTGCTAACCCAGAAATCAAATATGAAGATAAATACAGAAAATTCTAGGTCTAAGGCAGGAGACATTATGGCCAAGTGGACTAGAGGGGAAACATTGGAATACAATCCTAGAAGAATAATGATATCAAGCTGATTCAAGGGGTCTGTCTGTTTATTTCATGTGTATGAATGTTTTGTCTTATATGTTTGTGCACAACATGCAAGTCTGATGCCTCTCATAGGTCCCAAGAAGGCACCATATTCCATGGAACTGGAGTTACAGATGGCTGTAAGTCACCATGTGTGTGCCAGGAGCAGAACCTATACCTTCTGAAAGAGCATCTGGAAAGACAACTCAGTGGCTCTTGTAGAGGACCTGGGTTCAGTTCCCTGCACCCATATTGTGGCTCACATCTGAAACCTCACTCAGGTCAGGAGATCTAAGACCCTTTTCACGCCTCTGCAGGCACTTCATAAATGTGCTGCACAGACATGGATGAGGCAAAACATCCATATACATATAAAAATAAATAGTAGAGAAATGTTTAAAGAAAAACTGGGCTTTTGTTAATATTTAACACCAATTAATACCTGAATCCCATGTCCTGAATGAGTTATGAGGTCACTTGCCAGTCACACTGGAAGTAACATAACTAAAGGGCTCAGACGTATCCTCTGTCACTTGCCTTTGCCATACTGCAGTGTATAGAGCTGTATTTGACCAGTGAGTTAACAGGATTAGATATCAAATTAGATTAAACCATTGCTCACAAAATGCAGTCACTTACAAATATTTGCAAACAGCAATACAGGGGAAAGCTAAACAATATTAACAATGCGAGTAGAGCAGGGAAAGGTGTGAAAGACAGCATAAAGTCAGTAGTATGGGTCAGCAGCCCTGAACCCTGCCCATCTTACAAGCTGTCAGAGCAGCGCACATTCTACATCTGCAGCAGAGCCTGACTGGAGAGCTTGTGAAAATCCTCTGTGATGCCCATTACAAAACAGGAGGGGATTAAAAGATTGCTTTTAAATGGTAGATAAAGTTTCTAGATTTTCTTAGGAACTCCAGGCCCATAGTAGATAATTCCGAAAAGATAAATTAACAGTAAGAAAATGTCATTATTACTTGGTGGTAGTTTCAATTGCATCTAACTTAAGCCTCTTGGTAATTTGGATTTGATACATTTTTATCCAGCCTAATAGAGTTCATGATGCAGATTATAAAACTCTCCATTCTTTTCCAGATAGATTTTCATGCTTCTGTTACCTTTTCTCACTCATTTTGTTTGTTTTCAATCTTGCTGCCACGCCCAGAATATACAATGATAGAAAGGAAGGTAAAGTAATCCTAGGAGTGCCAGACAATTGAAGGAGTCACTAAAGTCAGTCATAATAATCCACATTTCAGAGGCCTTGACAAAGGCAAAGCTGTGCTAATCACCTTCACTTTACCAAACCCACTTTTAAAGTTTCATTTCACAATTTAACATATGAACCAAATAATTTTTAAAAACTTGCAGTTTAAAAGATAGTGAACACTGAGTGGCTTTCAGAGTTTGCCGTCCAGCTCAGGATTCCCTGAAGGTTTCTGATGGGTGTATTCTCACTCTCTGTCTTACTTACAATCTCTCACCGAACCTTACACTCACTGACTGGCCAATATGCCCAGGCATCCTCCCAAGCTGGGGTCATAGGTGCACAACTTCCATGTGCAGCTTTTTCCTGTGGGTTCTGGGGAGTCAAGCTCAGGTTGCCATGCTGTACAACAGGCACTTATCTTTCCAGCCCAAAATTACCTTTACATATAAAGATGGCTTTAAAATTCCTTTCCTTTTGCTTTTCTTGGTCTTTCAGCTAAAATCAAATGAAGAATTCCTTAACCAACTCACTTCATTTCTATTTTTCTTACTACATACATAAAGTGAGATGTAAGACTACAAGTCAAAGTCCATTCAAAGGGACATTTAAATAAGTATAGAATATTTTTAGGAATTAATACAGTCCAATTCGGCAGTTTTTCTTTTTTTTGGTAAAGACAGATAAAATAGTGACACAAAATATTGCTAGTATAGTGCTGTCTGCTAATGGCCTAGCAGGTGTCAACAATTCCTCTAAGAATTTGTCCGTATGTTGAAATGTGATGTACTGGAAGGTGCGCCTTTGGGAACTCACCATAAATAAGGTACAGCCCTCATGATAGAATTAGTGGCCTTATAAATAGAAGCAACAAATAGAATGCAGTTTCTTTCCCATCATACAAAAATATTAAGAAATGTCAAGCACCTCAAAATGAGGAAATGAGCCCTCACCAGATATGGAAACTGCTGTCATCTTACAAACTTCCCACTCTCTAGACCTGCAAGAAACCTTTGTTCTTGAAACGACCCCATGTATGGAAGTTTTATATAGTGGGCCAAACTAAGAGCCTTACATTCAATTTAGTGTTACAAAAATACAGCTCTAGATCAAAAGATTGTAAAGTGCAGAGAAGTTAGAAGCAAGACAATCAGCTAAGAAGACAACCACTCCAAAGCACATCTAAGAAGTGACAAGGACTCCCTTCGAAGAGTAGAAATGACACTTCTGAAAGAAGTACAAAGCTTTCTAAGAGGATAATGGCAAAAAACAAACAAACAAACAAAAACACAGTCTTAGTCGGGGTTTCTATGACTGCAATGAAACATCATGACCAAAAGCAAGCTGGAGAGGAGAGGGTTTATTCTAAATCATAGTCCATTACTGGATGAAGTCAGAACAGAAACTCAAGCAGGGCTGAAACCTGAAGGCAAGAGCTAATGGAGGGTGCTGCTCACTGGCTTGTTCCCCATGGCTTGCTAAGTCCACCTTCTTCTAGAAGGACCAGCTGCCCAGGGATGACTGGGCCTTTTTCCATTGATGGCTAAATGTCTTACAGCTGGATCTCATGGAGACACTTCCTCAGCTGAGGCTCCTTCCTCTGATGACCCCAGCTTGTCTCAAGTTGACACACAAAACCAGGCAGTACAATTGACCCGTTGTCTACCTGACACACAAACATATCACTATTAAGCCATAACCTTCCCTTTTGTATTCATCCCCAAGATCTCACATTAAAATCATAATTTTAAAAAATCCCACATCCTTTATAAATTCAAACGCATTAAAATTTCTTTCAGATATTCAATCTCTTTAAAAAATTCAAGTCTTTCATCTGTGAAATCCTTTAAAAATCAAAATCAAATTAAATATGTTACTCAAGAGGAAAGAATCAGGAGACCATCATAATTTGACTGAGGCAAAACCAAATTCCAACAGTATAAATAAGTTAATGTCCAGTTATGTGGACATTCACTCACGATCTAGACTCTTCCAAAAGGCTCAGGTCTCTTCTCCAACTCTTCCCTCTGCAGCATACACATCTTGTCTTCTAGGCTCATGCTGGCTCTATTCCATTGCTGCTGTCCTTGGTGGTCCTCCCATGGTCCTAGCATCTCCACAATGCTGGGTCCCTTGCTGCAACCAGGCTGTACGTTCATCAGTAGCCTTTCATAGGCTCTCTTCATGCTGTCAAGACTCAACTTCTTCGCATGATCCTTCGGTCCTGGGGCATCAACTGCCACTAAGGCTGCACCTTCACCAATGGCCTCCCCTGGCCTCTTACAGTGCCAAGACTCAGCTGCTCTCCACAACCCCTTCATGCCTTCATAATTAGTACCACCGGGGTGACTGATACATTACCAAGTCCTATTGCCAACATGAGGTACAGCCTTGGCTGCCTCTGAAACACAGTTTCTCTATGTTCTCAGGAAAAAAAAAAAACAAAAGACAAAACAAACAAAAAAAAAAAACAAAAAACAAAAAAAAAAAAAAAAAACCTTCTCTCTTCAAAAAAGATTTCTCTTCAAATGATGCTGGTCTCTTCTTATGACTGATAATTTCTCAGCTCCAGTTAAGCAGCATCATTTGTCCCAACAACATAAAAGTTTCACTTTAATAGTTCTGGTATCTTGTTGATCACAGCTGATTCTTCAGCCCCAGATAACCAGAACCACAGAATCTTACATCAAAATTTCAAATAGCTGTGAGTCTGTATATAATTTCCCTTTGCAATTTCACAAGCCAGGTTTCTATCATCTGTACTACTCTCAAGCTCCTACAGAACATCCTACTGAGGACTCAACACTCAATGGCTTTTCTAGCCCAAAGTTCCAAAGTCCTTCCAGAATTCTCCCCAAAATTTGGTCAGGTTTGTTACAGCAATACCCCACTATGCTGGTACCAACTTGTCTTACCTAGGATTTTTACTGCTGCAAAGAAACACCATGACCAAAAATCAAGTTTGGGAGGAAAGGGTTTATTCAGCTTACACTTCTACTTCATAATCCATCATTGAAGGAAATCAGAACAAGAACTCAAGCAGACTGGAACCTGAAGGTTGGAGCTGTTGTAGAGGCCATGGAGGAGAGCTGCTTACTGGCTTGCTTCCCATGGCTTGCTCACCAGCTTTCTTAAAGAACCCAGGACCAGTAACCCAAAGATGGCAACCCCCACCATGACTGGTGACCCCCCTCATTGATGACTAATTGAGAAAATGCCTCACATCTGGATCTCATGGTAGCATTTCCTCAATTGAGGCTCCTTCCTCTAATGACTCTAGCTTGTGTCAAGTTGATCCATTATGGGTTTTGGAAGGTGAAGGGCAGCCCCAAGCAGTTGTGGTTTTCTCCATATGTGATTTTCTGCTTTTCCCTTTCTATCTTTTCTCTGGTCTTTATATCATTCTGCTTTACATTGTACTAATGTGTGCTCCTAGCCAACACCACTAGACCACAGGCTTTCTGAGATCACAGACATTGTTTTTCTATCTTCAAAAATGAATGGGTTGATTTGACAAACATACTGTTCTTTATGCACTGACTCATAAATACCTAAACAGTGTTTTATATCCTAGGATTCATTTATTTTTTTATTCCCACATTTCAGTCCAGCATCTGGAACTGGCTAAATATTCCAATAGATGGGTAAGGGACCAGAGAGAAAATTTTTATTTTTAACAAGTATTAGTAGTTAAACTGAATTATTATTAAAGGGACCACCAAGACCTACAGAGTCACTAACAACTTAATTCAGCATATTAGAGATATCTATAGCCTTCAAATGAAATTCATGATTCAAGTAACTCTGTGTAGATTTTATCGAAAAGTCTTGAAAGATTTCTGTATTCCATGCGCATTATATTTAAAGTGTTGTATTTGTACCATATTTTAGAAAACTCGGGAAATACAGTATTCTTGAGTTGAAATATTATATAGTCCCATTGTTGAATAGAAGTAGAAATGTTTTAAGATGGAGAATAACCAAGGAAATCTGGTGAAGCATCAATTTTTATTACAATGTATATGTATTTTGTGACTGATGTATCCCAGATAGTGAAATTATAACACACCCAAGGAGTTCTGAAAAGCATCAGAATTTAATGAGACAGTATGAATAAATGCATAAAGAATAGGAATGAAGATAAATTGCTGCTTATAATAGAAATAGTTTTTATTATTTGTGTGTGAATGAGGAAAAATAATGATTGCTTTTCCGCTACGAGGGGGAGAGGAAGAAGAAGAGAGGTGTCATTGTACTGTGGTTAGAGAAGTGTGCTGTTTTAGTTCAGCCTCTCACAAATGATTCATCTCTTCTGGATTGGAGGAAAACAATAGAATCCATATCACTTCTTCAGAGTTGGGCTATGTCAGAATGTTTTAAGTATGGCCCTATGTAACTAAGGCTGTCATGGAATTCAAGATGTTCCTGACTCACCATATTAATGCTGAGAGTGCACAGCTTTTTTGAATTTTCATCATTTGCAATTTCTGGATAATATATCACTTATAATCAAGACCATAATTCTGAACATATAATGTATCTTCAGTCATTCATTTTAAAGATAAAATATGCATATAGTGCCATTTAGAAAACATAAGCAACATTACAGGATTACAGGTTGCCTATTTGTGCCCTGCCTATTCCAAAGAGAACATAATATATGATAAATAAGATACATTTAATGCTCTGCATTAGATTTCATAATACATTAGAAACAGAGAAAGATCAGGACTTGGCCAAAAGCAAAATGTTGACATTGAAGAAAGGAGAAAACATCTAAAATATGCAAATTTATGAACATGGAAAGTGTCTATGGGTTGACTAGGCATTCAAGCACTCCACAGTGCATACTGATGAGGTCTAGAACAACCAAGAGCATGAGACAACTTCAAAGTCTGCATCCCCGTTGAGTCAGACATTAGGAAACAGGGATACTGACTTTTGTCAAGTGAAGCAGAGATGGCTGGTGTTGGGATTATGTAGTGGGATTAACCAAGGTCTCCAGAAAAACCAACAGTTGCTTTTACAATAGCTTTTACAAACAGAAGCAACCACCTCGCTGTATCTAGGATTTTATAAGCAAAAAAATTCATAAAGAGGTTGATAGTGGCTCTTAAATACACAAATGGTCACCTGGTAATAAGTTGTTCAAAAAGAACAAACAACAGAATACAGGAAACATACAATAGAAGAAAGAACTCATTCCCATAAAACATGACTTTAATAGGAGTATAGGATATTCATAATTATATAACCTAAGTATGAAAAAGAACATAATAGTGTGGAAATTTTAAATAAGAACATTAAAACTGTAAATCAATTACAATGTGATTTAAAAAATATATAAAAAAAGGTCTTATTAAGGAGCTTCAGATTTTAGTTATAGGCCAGCAAAGAGAGATAAATGGGTAAAGGCACTTAGCACAAAGCCTGAGGCCCACTCTATCCTCGGAACAAACGTGATGTAAAAAGAGAACTTACTTCTTCAAATTGTCCTCTGACTGCCACACATATGCCATAGCATGCATAGCCAACACACATATACATACATGCATATGTGTACATACAAATGAATAAAATTTTAAATGTAATTTTTAAAATGCAGTTAAGAATTTTTCACAGAACATACCCCACACTTAAAAAAATGAATTTATAAGAGAAATAGGCAAGCAATCTAAAAGCAAATAAAGAGCAAATAAAGTTGATCAGATCAGTGTATTGGTCTATGATGGCCACCTAACAATCTGTTATAGATCAGGGTACTTAAACAAGAGACATTTCTTTTTGTAGTAATGTAGATAAGTCTAAGACATGGGTTCTAGTTGGCTGTTCTTCTGGTAAGAACTCTTTTGATTAGGAGACCAAGACTTGCTAATTTATCATGTGGCATTTCCTTGGTGTGACAAGAAGAGCCAGAATGGAATCTCTGGTGTCTCTTCTTATGAGACACTGATCCTGTAAGGACTTCTGTATTATATCTCAGAGGCTGTGGGAGAATTCATTCACTTTACTAGGCAGTGTATAAACTCTGTGGTGTATATCCTGCTTTTTTTTCAAATAAATGAACCATACAATTTTAAGTTTAGATGCATAACTATAAAATTAGAGGTTACAAGTTGGACGTGATGGCACATACCTGTAATCTCAGCGCTTAGGAGCATGAGGAAAAAGAATTTGCTACGAATGTTTAAGGTCAGCATAGGCTACATAATAAATTTCAAGGAAGCTACATCATAAAATCCTATCTTTTAAAACTGAAAAAAGATCACAAACAATTGCTGCTTATATTTGGTATTGTTCAATTTTACAGCCTAATTTTTAAAAAATGAGCAAAAAATCAAAATTTTAAGTAGTAGATAAAATACTTTTACTCTCATTAGAAATGTGTGAGTTGTTAATTTTCTCCCTGAAACTTTGGAAAAGTAGAAACAATAATTTTTCAGTTTGCCTTCACATAGAAGAATGTTAAGTGAGGAACTCTAACTTTCAAGATTCGTTAACCATAAAGCATCTGAATGTCCAAAAGCCTGACTGAAGGAAGCAACACCAGACCTGTTCACTCAGCACAAGGACACATGCCTTTACTTCTAACAGAATTTTCTTTAAAAATAAAATGAAGGGGGAAAACAGCCCTTTAAAACAAGCCAAAGGTACTTTAGTCAGGTAAAATATTCACAAAGACCAAGTGAATCCACACCTAAACCCAAATCATTCAATTTACAGCAAAATCACCTGTCATGAGGCTGTAAGTCATTATTTACATACATGGAAAGCCATTTAGACACATACCCCAGGAAACACTGTCCACTTTCTTTACCAAATACTATAACATTTTAATAGTGTGCATAGCTACTACATGTACATTGCTGGGCTCTATGCAACCAAGACCCCTTGATCCAAGATAAGCTCTAGCTTTTCTTAAAACTGCATATTAATTAAACACTATAGAATATTAATACATGGGGAGCTGATACACAATATCACACTGTCAAGTGACTTGCTTGTATATTTAAGAATTAACTCTCTCCTCTGTGGTGTTGGCCCTTGGTATTTTGATAGTTAGAAGAGTTTGTAAGCAGAATTTCAGCAAACTTTACTTCAAAATTGCTATCAGTTCTAGTATAGGTTCTGTATGGTTGAGTTAGTAAAGATTTGTTATTAGGAAATGTCTTAGTTTGGGTTTCCTATTGCTGTGAAGAGACACCATGACTGCAGCACCTTTTTCAAAAAAAAAAAAAATTTAATTGGGATGGCTTGCTTACCACCAATTTCAGAGGTTCAGGTCATTATCATTATGGCAGGAGGCATGGTGACATGGACACAGACATGGTGCTGGCTATATCTTGGCTTGTAGGCATCAAGAAGTTGACTGACTCAATTGGTGGTATCCTGGGCATAGAAAACCTCAAAGCTCACCACCACAGTGGCACACTTCCTCCAAGGCCACATCTACTCCAATAAAGCCACACCTCCTAATGTGGTACTTCCTACAAGATTATGGGGGGCAAGAACATTCAAAACTACTACATTCCACCTCCTGATCCCCATAAGCTTTTAACAGTATCATAATGCAAAATGTATTTAGCACAATTTAAAAAGTCCCCATCATCTATATAGTCTCAACAATGTTTTAAAGTGTAAAGTTCAAAGTCTCTTTTGAAATTCATGCAATCTCTTAACTGTAATAAACTGTAAAAAAAAAAAAATCAAAATCAAATAGCAGATCACATGCTTCCTATATATAATGGCACAGGATATAATTACCATTTCTAAACTCAAGGAAGAGAGCATAGTAAGGAAATACTGGACAAAAGCAAGACTGAAAACCAGTTGGGCAGGTTCCAAACTGCATCTCTATGTCTGATGTCAAAATGTTTTTCAAAGTTCTAACTGCAACATACTTCTTTCTCTTGGGCTGCTTCCACTTCTTGTTAACAGCTCTCCTTAGCAGATACCTTACAACTCTTGTATCTTTAACATCTTGGGAGTCTCCAAGGAAATTCAGGTCTCAACTTCATGGCTTCATGTAATGGCCTCTCTACTAGACCTCCATTCAAGGACAACCCTGACACATGCCTGGCCTTAGTAACTTGCTTTGTAAGGCCCCCTCCCCAAGAAGTAGAGTTAACAGCAGCGCGTTGCAAGTAAACCTCCCTAAGACATATTAACAAGACAGTAAAGATTAACTCCGTAAGATGCTTGAGATAAAGACAAGGGAATGTAGTCAGGTAACTTTCACAATATATGTCAACAGGGCAGAGAGGGGGAAGGGAGGGGAAGCAGTTACTTAGCTATGTGATCAGGATTCAGCTGGGCAGAGGGGGAAGGGAGGAGAAGCAGTTACTTAGCTATGGGATCAGGCCCAGCCTGATCAGGGAAAGAATTCCAAAAAGAAGATAAAGAACAAAAGAAACAGCAGGCCTGGGGGCGGGTGATAACCAGGTTGTTTGGTCAGGCCGGATGGCAACCTGGGGGCCCTCACCCCTCACCCCTCAACGGGCGGTTTCATTCAAACCAGCCAATGGAAACTTTGTAACTTCGCCTTTGCCTCTGTACGCATGATTTTGCTTCCCTAACCCTATAAAAAGGCCCTAAACAGAGGGCTGGGCGCGCCAGCCATCCCAAGTGGCTTGGTAGCCCGCAGGTCCTGCGTTATTCAATAAAACCTCGTGCTGTTTGCAGCTGATCTGTGGCTCGGTCCTCCTTGGGTCATGGGGTCTCCTTCCGAGGAAAGGTCCGTTTCGGGGGTCCCTAACCCCCGGGGGTCTTTCAGCTTTAGGTGTGGAGGCAAATTCCCTAGCCCCCTTTTTCTGTTGTTAACTCTTAAGTCAGAACCACGGGACTGAAGCTGCTGCTTAATGGGGCTGAATCATGGCCTCCTTGTTCAGTTGCATCTTCACACGCTCTGTCTTTAACTGCATATGCTTGGATGTCCTGAAACTTGGTCTGCAGACCAGGTTGGCCTCAAACTAAGAGATTCTCCTGCCTCTGTCTTCCCAATACTGGGATTAAAGGTGTGCCCCACCACACCCAGATCTAAGCTTTTCTTTAGTTTCTTCCCACAAATTGAAAATTTAGCTGGGTAGGATCTTGCCCTGAGGTCATCACTCCCTTTATTCTATTTCTTAATTCATTTATCTCTTTGAACTTGAAAAGAATTTGGCTCTATTTTACTTACTGGTGATCCTGTTCTCAAATTGTACAGTTTGTATATTTATTTTCTCAGCTTGCTTCTTTTCATCTAAATCTTTATTAGAGTAACCACTGATAATCACATGACAGAGTTTATACTAGGCTGTTTTCAAATTTCTTCTGGCAACAGAATTAATCCAAACTCTTCACTTTAGTCTCAGGCAGGTGCTTCAAACAAGGACAAAAAAAACCAGCACTCTCTTCACCAAAATATCACAAGAATGATCTCTAAGCTACATACTAATATTTTTCTCCTCTGTAATCTTTTGAGAAATCTTCAAATAATACTCAGCACCATTGTCTTCTATGTTTCTACAAATATGGCCCATTAACCAGCGCTTAAAGCATTTCACTGCTTTCCAAAACCAAAATACCAAAGTCCAAATTCCTCCAAATACACACATAGTCAGGGCTATCACAGCAATACTTCAGTTCTTACTAAGTTATGTCTTAGTTAATGTTTCCTATTGTTGTTAAAAGACACCATGACCATGGCAATTCTTACTTGAAAAAAAAATAATTAATTTGGGAGGCTTGCTCACCGCCAGTTTCAGAGCTTCAGTCCATTCTCATCATGGCAGAGAAAATGGCAGCATGCAGGCAGATGTAATGCAGACTACATCTTGGCTTGCAGGCAACAGGAAGTCAACCGAGCATAGAAAACCTCAAAGCCCACCCCTATAATGACACACTTCCTCCAACAAGGTCATACCAATTTCTCCTCCAACAAACCTACACTTCCTAATAGTGCTAATCCCTGTGACATTATGGGGGGGGGGCAATTTCATTGAAACCACCACAGGAAAGAAAACAGGCACTTTAAAAAAATGTTTCAAGCACATTTTCCCACTTTAGAGAATTATATGTGGGTTTTCATTCAATGAATCCTATTTCTGTGTCCTAAATTTTGCTGTCATTCATTAGAAAAGGACTTTAAAATACTTAGGAGCATTCTGTAGTAGTAGCCAGTATTTCTTTAAAATATTCAGTATCTTAAGTGGTATAGGCAACTCTCCCTTTTCCCCCTTTTTTAAATTGTTTGACACTAGCTTCATAGATTGGAAAAAGGAGAGTAAAGTCCGTTTAGAACTTGTCTTTATCAGAATAACAAGACAAAAGCAGGAAGCCATCAAACTCTCGTTCACAAGTAACCTAGAACATTGCTGTAATGAAGATAGGGTTTCTGAAGAGCTAATTAAATTTGGGTCAACAGGTAACCTAAATCTACTTGGTGTCATTACACAAGAGAAAATCAGAACACAGATATACACGTAGAGGATGACATGAAGAAACAGAACAAAGATGCCATTCAAGTCAAGAAAGGTTACAAAGACATCCTAACTTTGGTGACACCTTGATCTCAGATTTTTAGTTTGTACAACTATTTTACATGTCAATTTCACTGGGGCATTAGACTGGTCAGGTATTATTGTTGTTGCTATTATTCCAGTGGTAATAGTATATCTGTGTAACTTTTCCCAGAAGACATCAGCATTTCTGCTTGTGGGATAGACAAAGTCAATGGCCCTCCCTAGATGGGTGAGTACCACCTAATTTTGGCTGCACCAATAGAACAAAATAGCAAACGACTGAATTTATGCTCTGAATGTTTGAGCTAAGACATTATTCTCCTTATTCTCCTGATTTGGAGTTTTCAGAACCTATAATGAAACCTACAACATTGGCTAGTTGGTCTTCAAATTATACTACTTCCACACTGGCTTTCCTGAACTAAGCTAGATTATGCCTAGGTATATATTCACAAGAGTCAAATTACAGAGTCAGCCTAAGTGCCCTCCAACAAATGAAGGTGAGTGAAGACAATTACACACACACACACACACACACACACACACACACACACACACACACACACACACATTTGTGTGTGTGTATGTATATACAGTACAGTATTATTTTTCTATAAAAAAATAATGAAGTTACATCATTTTCAGGAAAATGTTTGGACTGGAGTTATCTTACAGAGCAACAAAAATAGTAAATTTTCAGAAAGACAAATACCATGTTTTATATTATATACAGAATCTACATTTTAGAAAAGAAAACAGGAAGGTAGAAAAGAATCTATTTATATATGGTGGGGAACCCAGACAGAGGGTAGATGGGTCCAAGACTATGAAAGAGGGGTCAATATGCCCAAAGTACACAGTTCATATGTATGAATGTCATGTTGAAATCCATTATTTTGTGCAAATAATATACACCAATGAAATTAATTTTTAAAATTTGATTAATAAAAATATCAAGGAAGACATCCATACACAATGTGCATACACATGCAAGTGCACATACCCAGACATTCACACGCCTGCATATGCACAGATACACATGTAAAAAAAACAGTGTGTGAGAAAAACCCATTTTAGTGCTTGGCACACTGAAGATACAACAAATGTGAGACTTCTTTTTTAGACTCCTTTTAAATGTAGTTAAGAAAATTGAAATATGCAAGAACAAACGCAGAATGAGAACACTAATTATCTTGTCTTTCATGATTTTTCTCAAATGATGAACTTAAATATTTAGTTTGCATCTAATCTTTAAAGTGCATTTATCCTTAATCTCCTCTATGATGCAAATTTAACATTCACTGTTCATTCATTTACCTAATTAACAAATTTGTGCCTATAAGTCAACTTTAGATTACACTTAATGATTCAACAAAAGCTTATTAACAGCCTATTATCTGTGTGAGACTCTCATTTAGAGGCTAGTTTATGTAGATATTGCTGGATAGCTTCTAGCACAGTTCTAAGATGCTCAATAATAATTTTTCATCTTGTTCAATATTGAAGATCACTGGTGGATTTCATTCTGTTCAAGAAACCAAAGTAGCAGGGAAATAAAATTTATTTGCATGATTAAAGGTTGGGTTTCTACTGCTTTAGAAAGACTGCTCAGTGGTTAAAGTCATGTACTGCTTTTTCAGAGTACTAGAATTCAGCTTCCAGCACCCACACTGGGCAGCTCACAACCATCTATAATTCCAGCCTAACACAATCAGAATACCTCTTCTGGCCTCTGCAGGAACCCATACACATATACACATGCCCACATACATACACATTCATACCATTAAAAATAAATCTTTAAAAATTTTTCCAAGGAAAAGTAAAAACTAATAAAACAAAAAAATCATATAAAATTCATAAATCATACTTAATGTCAATTTAAATCTTAGTAACCCATCTATATACTATAGACACACAGTGGGCAGCAGCCAGTGAGGGACTGTTTTGATATCACATAAATAAAAACATAGGTATTTTTTGTCTTTCAGTACCTGGCTTATTTTAAATAACCTAATGTTCTCATTTCCACCTGTGTTTTTGCAAATGACAGGGTTTCCTTTTGCAAGACTAGACAATATGCCACTGTTTATATTTTACCACATTTCCATTGTCCAGTGACTGTTGGCAGACTTTTAGGCTGTTTCCACATCTTAGCTATCAGAACACCAATGAAATTAACATACCTCTTCCAGATCTCATTTTCAGTCTTTTTGGAAAACACACACACACACACACACACACACACACACACACACACACACACACACACACACACACACACACTGCACCAGGATTACTTGATCATATGTTAGTTCTATTTTGAATGCTTTGTTTCATATTGTTTGGTTTTAAGCTATGACTGGAGCTCACTGTGCAGCCCCAGATTGGCCTAGAAGCCTTGAGATACTTAACCTTCATGCTAGCTTGGCTGGGTTAGGAATCACATGGAGAGAGTATCCAGCCAGGGAGTTTTCAGATTGGGTTAACTGAGAAAGACCATCCATGTTTGGTACCATCCCATAGGTGAGAGTACCTAGACTGCCAAAAAAAAATACGTAAGTGAGCTAAGCACCAGATTTCATTCCTCTGCTTCCTGTTTTTGGATGAAATATAAGAGCTGCCTCAAGATCCTGCTGCCATGACTTTCTTGACATGACACCCTCAAACTGTGAACTAAAATCTAAAACAAGGTTTTCTTTAGTTGCTTTTGTGAAGCACTGTCACAGCAATGCGGACCGGTGTCCTAACTGTAGTTCAAGAGCGTCGGATTACACTTTAAATTGGTAGCAGAACTTGGCAGGGCTGTCCATGTGCTGCTGGCTTGGCAGGCATAAAAGCTGCAAGACTGAAGGGACATTTCAGAGAGCCATTGGGCACAACATGAAGCTGTGAAGGTGAAGCCAGCCCACAGTGGAGACCCGAGGGTGTCTAACTATCAGAAAGGCTGACCTGTCTGAGGAGGAAAGCTGCCAGTACAGAGTGGAGATGGCAAAGAGGAGGGTGGGGGGGAGAGGGAAAGGGGGGAGAGGAAGGAAAGGGAAGGGTGGGGGGGGCAGGGAGAAGAAAAGGGAAGGAGGAGAGAGGGAAGGAGGAGGGAGAGAAAAACCGATTCAGTCAGCTATATACAGCGAGAATTATAGATGCTCGTTCTTCACCTGGTGTAAACAGTGTGTGTGTTACATCTCGGGATGCTTAAAACCAAGAGCCGGGACATCTCTAAGGAAGCCAGCACAAAAGTTGGCCATGTCCTCTCTTCTCCTACTACACTGACGAGTATTCGGGAATACCAACTGAATCAGTGAAACACAAAAGCATACCCGGGGTGATCCCCACGCGACCGAAACGCGGAGCCTGAGTGGCTTCCAGGGAGCCGGGGCGCGCAGAGCTCTCAGGTGAGCAGCCACCAAAGGCCAGCGCCGCCTAGCTGAGCAGCACCGACCCACCTTAGGGGAACCCGACCGGCCGCTGTGGAAAGGACGCGGTAGAGGGCGCCCTGAACACGGGCCTCCGCTCGACAGCACCGGGCCTGCGACGCTTGCTCAGCTCCACTCCGCCTCCCGGCGGCCGGCTGCGACGCCTCACCCCTCTCCTGCCGCGGAGACCGCCGGGACTCGTAGTGCGCCCCGCCGCGGAGGCTCACGGGACTCGTAGTGCGCCACCACCCACCCACCCGCCGCAGAGACTCATGGGACATGTAGTACGCCCCACCCCCTCCCCGCCGGAGCGCCGCTTAGCGGTGCCCTCGGATCGTTCGGGTCCCGCTTCCGGTTTCGTCGCGCTGCGCTGGCACACAGCCCGTGTGCAGCGGCGGCACCTCGGTGGGCTGCGGGGCGTTCGTGGACCGTTCCAGTACCCTCTCGGCCTCGCCGCCCGGACGAGGGCAGCGAGCATCAGCGGCCCCGGGGCTGGCGCGCGTGCTGCTGGGTAACGGGCCTGCTCGGGCGGCCCTGGGCCGCTCCTGCCCGGCTTGTCTGTGACCTCCAGAGCCCCGCGGGAGCGGCGGCCGACGACATGGGATTCCCTCGGTACCCCTGTGGCGGCCGCCTTGACGGGGGAAGCGGCGGTGTCTTCGAAGAAACCGGAAGCCCGTGGTGACCCCTGGCGACCCGGTTTGTTTTCAGTCGGTTTCCAAAGACTGGAGAAGCGAAACCCGGTGGCCCTGGGGACGGCCTTACGTAGCCGGGGTTCGGGGTGAGTGGATCGCTCGCGCTCGCCTGGAGGGTGCAGGCGGCCGGGACCGGCCTGGGTGGCTTGTCGCCGCACGCACGTCGTCGTCCGTCCCCCCCGCGCCCCTCTGCGGTATGGAGCGGCCCACTGTAGCATCCCCCGCCCCTGCTATCCCCACGGCCCAGCTACCACAGGCTCTTGGCCTTCACTGATCGTGGATTGCTCAATTTCTGTCCGTGCTCCGACCGACTGGGAATGCTTTCAGTTTTATTTCCTGCACTGGGGTGGCATTTATATCGGAAAGGGATAAGAGGGATGTGGGTAGTGTCGATGGCGTCTGGGCAGTGGCTTGTGTGTGTCAGCCCCGGTTTTTCGGCTGTGGGGCAAGGTAGGCCGACACTCTGGTCCTTCTCACAAAGAACTCAATACTCAAAGTGGGATAAAATACCCGTGGAAGCTGGTAGAAATCAGAACCGAATTGCTGGAATGTGATGATTAAAAACATTGGGGTTGAAATTGACCTCTACTCTTTAAATACAAAAGGCACCCTCCCCGTTTGAATTTTAAGCTGGATTGAACAAAATCTTAAAACAGTGTCATTTCTGTTTATCCAAAATCGTTCTAGTTACCCAGTTTGTGATGACCACCCTATCTTGTTAAAATAGTTAAGATTATTTGCAGGATGGTTAAATGGTTGTTTTCGTGCAAATGCAGGAGTTTAATATTTAAGAGCCATCATGCTGTCATGGGAACCGGCAGTGGATTAGATCAAAAGCTTGGATGTAAGCACTGAGTTCCCCGTATGTACACTTGACAGGAGTTAAAAGTTAAGCCTCTTAGTGCTCGTCCTTCTTCCCTTATTCTGAAGTATAGTGCTCACTTTCCAGATACAGTTTCTAAGAGCTGTGCTGGCTCTGGAATTGGCAACCTGTTTGCATGTTTAATTACTTTATGTGGTGATCTATTGTATATTTAATAAAATCGGTCTGGAATATCTGAGAAAAGATCCATCCACAAGGGCCAGAGAGTGGTATTTTAATCCCAGCACAGGAATGACAAGTTGGTAACTCACACCTTTAATCCCAGTTTGGGGGAAAGACCAGTAGTGGTGACCTACACCTTTAATCCCATAACTCCAGAGACAGAGATCTGGATTTCTGTTGAGTTCAAGGCCTAACTACCAAACTGTAGTAGCTCACACCTTTAATCTTATCTCTAGAATTATAATGCAGATTTGAACCCTGAAGTAAAACAGCTGGGGGAAGTAGATACTTAAAGAAGGCTGGAGGTATGAGCCAGGTTGAGGACTCTGGAAGATAGCTTTTACCCTAAGAAGTTGGCTGGGTGTGAATTGACTGTGGTCTGTTTCCTCTCTCTGATATTCCAGGCCAGCTTTATTAAATATAAAATATATCACCACAACTTTACCTGTATATTAAGATGTGCTTTTTCATTAATTTAAAGAATTCTTAAGTTCCAGCACTAGAGAAACAGGTAGACCGATTTCTGGGTTCCACGCCAGCTACTGCTACAAAGGGAAACCTCTTCAATAAAAAAATAAGATGAAGCCAGTGTCTAGGATATAACTGCCTGTACCAGAAGCCTCCTTAATATTAACATGCTCACTGAGTGAAATAATGCAATTTGAAAAAACATCTCTGAATGGGACCAACATAACTTTAATGGTGCTTACCTGAATTGCAGTTATGTTTCATTGTTAGAGATAATTATCACTAAGATTTAAGTAGGTGTTTGGTTGCATTGGGATACATTATCTTAGAGTGGAAAGAAAGCTACTCTTTGTACCATGCTATACTTGTGTCAGAAGATTAGTCATAAAAACTGATCTCTGGACTTACTGCAGTCATTGAGACAGGGTCATAGAAGTGAAAATGACATTACTCATACATCTGATAATGCTTAAGTTTCTGGAAATTTAATGAATTACAGAGCATATGGTTGCTAAGGTGCTTAGATTAAGTATTGGCATCTTTTGAAAGGGGACACCTGAGAGTCCTTAGAAGCCATTTCTACTTCTAGTTATTTAGGGAGAGAAAAGGAGTAACTTGTTATTTCCTGGTTCTCTTCTATAAGACTTAATCTTTTTTTGGCCACTGTTTAATTGACCTATATGAAGTGGATTCTCAAATACCCTAACTTTTCAGAGATTGAAAGCCAATGGGAATAAATTATAAGCAACACTCGCTTCAGAAGGTAATGTACAATCAACCTTAATTCCAATCCCAGTTCTGTCACATGCCACAGGTATATTACAGATTGGCCTTTAAACCTCGGCTTCCTCCCCTGTGATGTTGGTGACTCTTTTCTCACCAGCCAAGTTTAAGGCAGTTCTATTTATCAGCCAATTTCTGGCACAACTTCCCTGTTACCTGTTCAGGTTCCCATTCAGTATTTGGATTAAAAAGTTGCCTTCATAATATAATGAGGTGGTATCTTAATGATACAATTCAACTCTGCCATGTATAGGTGTGAAAATTGAGACCTAGAGAACTGAAGTAATCAGAATGACAGATCAGAGACTAGAAGTAGAGTTTCTGAATCTTAGGCCATTGTACCATAGAGTTCTACCATGTTTAGATTCTTATGGGGAAAAATTACAGCCAAAACATTTCGAGTGTTTATGAAGAACCTAGATTTGGCCTGACCACTGGTCCAGCTCCCACCCCCACCTGCCCAGCTCCCATTGCAGGCTGGCAAGGGATTTCCAGTCCTCCCCAGGCCCAGACCACTCAACCCAAACTCCCTTAGTCAACTCTGTTGTAGACATGAGCAGATCTGGGCTGATCTCAACCTTGGTCAAAGAAGCTTCCTTTTGCAGTGGTCAACTGTCAATGGAGAGGTGCATACTGGGTCAAAGTAATGAGAATAAGAGACTGAATGCACAGTCCTGAGTGAGACATCCAGCAAGGTGCAGAGAACAGACATCATGGTGGGCAAGGTGGGAAGAATGAAGGAGAGAAGTGCTGGGAAATGCTGCCTTGTAGATGCCATCATGGCCTTATAGCAGCTGCTGTTACCTTACAAGACTTAACACAGTCCCAATTTGGATGGGGTACATCATCTTCAGGCTTTACCCCATGCTCAGGAGTATGACAGGGAGAGTCACAAGTATTTTTTACTTAGGATATGGTCAGTGTTTCGGTGCATAGTCCACACGCATGCACATACATACAGGCAGCACAATTGCACTTGGTGGGTTATCAGAAACAAGGGCATGAAATGTGGGCATGTTGAGGGATATGGGGAGAAGTGAGGGGGGCGTACATTGTGTATGTGTAGGAATTTAAAAGTAACCCCTAGATTTAGAAGATAGCTTATCTGGGTTCATATTCCAGGTTTTGTCTCTGATTTGTTGTTCTTTAAGTTTTATGAATTGAGTCACTTGTACCCACTAAGAACTAGAAATATGCATGTACAAACATGAAGTCATTGGCACTCAACAAATGATTTAAACAGCAGGTATTCTGATATTGAAAATGGCAGGGTGATTAATTCCTAGAAAAAAGGAACAGTCTCGTGTCAGAAGATACTTCTGTTCTGCTATATCAAATTCTAGTAAATGTAGCCTTAAAAGGCCTCTCAATACTGATCTCAGTGAGGATGAGAATCTTTTGATTAATAATGCTTGAGCCTCTTTCTACATAGGTCTCCCCATTAGTCAGATAGTCCATCCTTATCTGACAAACTGCTACTTTATCATTCCTGGAACTTTACTGCTCTTGGCAGTCATTGGCAGCATTATTTACCTTCATTCTTTGTATTTCTGTGTTATTTTGTATTTAATTTATACTCCTGATGTATTCTTTTAATGTGTACTCCAAGCCATGACATTGTTAAACATAAGTATTTGCATATGCAGCTATCTTTGTAGCATTTAAGTGTACTACACCTGACTCTAGTTCTATCATAATAAAGTTGCAATACTTCCTGTACCATGGCCATCTTCATGTAAAAGTTGAGTGGTCACCAGTTGATAACATAAAATTAACCTTGCCTGTAGATGGTCAGGAACACTAGCTACAGTTCTGTTGTATCTTGAAAATAGTTTGTAAATAGCTGTGGGACTCAAAATAAACTGGGACTCTCATTATACGGTGCACCTTGAGATGTTCAGCCCAGATACTCTGGATCTGCACATGGATCTACAGTAAAGCCAAATAACCAGGTTTTTGTTTTTGTTTTTTAACAGAACTACAATCAATTTTTGATAGTAGTCTCTACTTCATTTTGTCCTACACTTACAAGAGTGAGCTGATGTCATTTTGATACCATCTTTGGAAAGCATGCCTCCCATCCCTCAGGCTCCATAGATACATTACTTACCTATATAACCTAATGATTTTTCTGTACACCTGTCACCCTCGCTGGGCTATGGAGGCTCTATTTTGTGTTTCTGCTTAGGAAATGATTAATAGTAAGAATGAATACAGAAATTATAATTGAATTATTTAGAACTTTATTTAAAACAAGAGTGCAAAAGTTCAGATCTATAAAAGTATCTCTTGCCTTTGTAGAGAAGCTTATTGGTGTTTGGTTTTAGCTGATTTTAGAAGATACTCAAATTCAATAAATTCTATTAATTTAGGGTAGGATTATTATTTAAATCAGATGAGTGTGAGCACTACTTTTGTTTCCCCTAAAATTAGACTGCATTGCAGAATTTATTGTATATTTATTAATTATAATGCTATGTAATATATATTATAATGTATATCACTTAGATGACATATAACATATATATAATGTTCTATATGTGTATATATAGTATTTTAAAGTTTATTTAGCTTAGGATCAAACTCAAGACTGGTCCACGCTTGACAAATGTTCTATTGCTGATGCATACTCCCAGTCTAATTTCACACTTTCGTAGAACTTTATAGTAATAGATTGTAGTAATGGCTCTTAGTGCTTTATCTGTAATCATTCTTTCAACACTAAAAGAGTGGTTATTATTTCCCAAGCCTTAACAGCTTACTCACTAAGTCCCACAGCCCCTGCACCTTGGATTAGAAACCAAGTAGCTGTGATTATAGCAATTATCCTGTGTTGCCTCTGAAAGAATAGCTTAAACATTGTTTTCAGTATTCACATTATAAACATATCTTTTCTTCTTCCCTGCTCATTGACCGTGTGACCTTCCTGCTTTTTCGTCCCATAGCTGCCATGGACACACTAGTAGAAGATGACATCTGCATTCTGAATCATGAGAAAGCCCACAGAAGAGAGGCTGTGACTCCACTCTCAGTGTACTCAGGAGATGAATCTGTTGCTTCGCATTTTGCTCTTGTCACCGCATATGAAGACATCAAGAAGAGACTTAAAGATTCAGAGAAAGAAAACTCTCTCTTAAAGAAAAGAATAAGGGCTTTGGAAGAAAAGGTAGCTTTTTTCTCTTTTGATTATGTTTGACATGAAGAATAATTCCAAATACTTAATGTTTAAAGTATTTTCTAATCTGCCTTCCAAGATTAAATAAAAATTTCTAAATTCTTTCCTATTAAACTGTGTTGCATTAGCTGTACCATGTGCTTGGTGATCTTGAAGAATAGGATTTAACAACTTAAAGGCTTTCTGTTCCAACATTTTCCTTTTTTTAGATTGCCTACTGTCAGTTATGTATTGTCAGTTTTTTTCTGTGTGTGTGTGTGTGTGTGTGTGTGTGTGTGTGTGTGTGTGTCACATGTGTCACATGTATGTGCACTTGGCGTGTATCTGAAGGCCAGAAGTCAACCTCAGTGTTGTTTCTCAGGAGCTCTTCACCTTCTGCTCTAGACAGGATCTCACACTAGGTCGTAGGGGTCACTAATTAGACTGCTGGACTAGGAAGCCTCAGGATCTTCCAGTCCCCATCTTCCTGCTACTGAGGTTACAAGTGCACACTACCACACCTGGGTTTTAACATGAGGATTGCACTCAGTTTATGCGTACTCACTTTCCTCAGCTTAAGTAACAAGCAGTTTAACAACTGAACTGTCACCCAGCCTGGTATATGTATGTAACTTAGAATTTTCAAGTCTGTACAGAAGAATAAAATACTAGTGAATGAAGCTGTCAAAAAGGGCCTTCTGTGACATTGTTTCAAGTGTTTACAAGCTCCTCTGCGTCATCTTTGATTTCTTCAGAAAGTAGGAATAACACTTTGAGCTGACACTGACATGTACTTTTCCATGCTGAGTGTTTCATTTCTCAGTATTATATGAGGTAGCTAAAATACAGTCTAAATCATTAGACTTAACTTGATTTTTATGTTGGAATTTTTCTTGGTTGCCTGTTTATGGCATTTTAAGGTTTTAATTGATTTAAACTTCTTCAAATCAGATTTGTATTTGTATCTTACAAAAATAAGAGCTTTCCACAAATGGTAAAAGAAATGAGTTCTTAAGAAATTTCGCTATATTTAAATACTTGAGGATGGTTTTAGTAGAATTTAATTTATTTGTTGGGATGGTAAAACAAGGAAACCATTTATTAGTATTATCATAACTTCATCAATTTTAATTTAGTAATTAAATATATTTATTTAATTTATTTATTATACTTATTTAGTCATTGAGATAAATTACTGAAAGTAACTTTACAACTAATAGTTAAGCTTTTAAAATTCAATAGAGTCATGGAACTTGGTACATAGTTAACATACAAAATCTGTACTTTGTGACCATCAGTTGCTAGACTGATGGAGGATTTAATGAGTGGCATGTCTATTTCTTAAGAAGTTGAGTCTGACTTGATACTTTTCTGACAGTAGAAATTAGATAGGATAGACTTGGAAAATACACACATACCTCCAAGACAATATGTGGTATTATGGTGTGATGGTCAAGTTTATTATAAAGCAGATAGTACAAAGCACAGATGACTTCCGTTTTGGTTTTCTGTACTGTTAGTCTTCTTGATGAAGAGTGTGAGGGAGTGAAATATTTATGTCATACAGGCAAAGGCTTTATCCTTCCATTGGTTAAGACACAGAGCCCCCAGGAGATGGACATAATGTGGTTCTGCAGAGCACTCACTGACATTTCTCCCCTAATTTCATACTGTTAGCTTGTTGGAGCGCGAGTAGATGAAGAAACAAGTTCTGTGGGACGGGAACAAGTGAATAAGGCCTATCATGCGTACCGAGAGGTTTGCATTGACAGAGACAATTTGAAGAACCAGCTGGAGAAAATAGTAAGTTGACTTGAAAATAATACTTTATATTTTAATTATTTTGACTTGTAAGAAGTTTAAAATTTAAATAAATGGTTAACATCTACATTGATTAAACAAAATATACATGTTTATGGCATTAAAATTTTCATAATTATATTTTTCACTAATATGCAAAAATAAATACTGATGTTAAGGACTTAATGCCTTCTGAATACCACTAACTCAGGTTGAATTTCTCAACTGTGGGTGTTTTGTTTTGTTTTGAATCCAATGAGCAATGATATCCTAAGAAAGAAACAAAAATATTAGTGAGAATCAGGGTTCATTTTCCCACCCTGCTTTTAAAAGTTAGAATGAGATTTATTCTATTGACCTAAAAAATAGATATAAGACAAGCACAGAGATTTTATTGACTGTAATTTGGCATTTTCCCTACTTAACTAGAATAAAGACAACACTGAATCTTTGAAAGTATTGAATGAACAGCTACAGTCTAAAGAAGTAGAGCTTCTGCAGCTAAGAACAGAGGTGGAAACTCAGCAGGGTATGCCGCTTACTTGTTACCAATGTCTGCATCTGTGTCTCCTTCATGATCACTTTCCTATATCTGTATGATAAAGGCCTAACTGTTTTCTGTTCTCTTTTCACACAGTTTCTGATTAACTTTTCTTTAACTGAAAATTGTGCTTTTCCAACAGAATATGTGATGTTTTTATTCCAGGGTAGTTTTGATGAGGTAGAAGAAAGCTATCCTCCCCGAAACTCTCACCCACTGGTATCTCCTGACTTGGCCTTCGTACTATACGTACTGCTCAGCTAAACACATTGCCATGGAGTAGCTCATTGTCCCTTAAATTTTTTCTTTCTGAAAGTTGGTGAAATGTATAGGTGAGATGTTGAAATGGAAAGTTTGTCTTGTTCTCATCAACAGCATGAGATAAGCCAAAGAAACACCTTATTGAGAGACCTTTTGGTAGAAAGTTAATGTGAGATCTTTTCAGGTAAATTTTTGGGGCTTTTTGAAGATGGAGAAATGAAGGACTAAGTCAAAGATAATACAGAATCCAGTTGTATTAAGTTTCCATAATCATGTGTTTATGAGTAAAATTGTTTTGACATGCATTCTAGGCCTGTCAGTCAAATTGCAAACTTTGTTGGAGTCTATGATGCTTAGCCTTAGTATTTATGCATGCTTTGTACCAGTTATTTATTGACATTTTAACCAGTGTCACTTAGTTGTAATTGGTATAAAAAGCAAAGATAACTATTTTATTGTCTATCTTTTTTCTAGTAATGAGGAATTTAAATCCACCCTCATCAAACTGGGAGGTGGAAAAGTTAAGCTACGACTTGAAGATCCATGGTTTGGAACAGGAGCTGGAACTAATGAGGAAAGAAAGCAGCGATCTCAGACTAGAGCTGCAGAAAGCCAAGCAGACGGTACTTGAAAGTCATTCAGTTGAGAGTTTCCGCACACTCTGATTATCATATATAGGTTTTGGTAACTAAGTGCTAACTAATTAATTATAGCCATTATTGCTGCTAATATTCCATATACTCTGTACATTCATTCTCACCCCAGAATACAGTCTTAAGACTTAAAATATAGATTGGATTATATCTTAGTTACTTTTCTATTGTTGTGACAAAACACCGTTACTAAGGCAGTTTATAAAGAAAGCATTTGATTTGGGGGCTCCAGGTTCCAGAAGGTTTGAATCCATGGTCATCATGTCCAGGAGTATAGCAGCAGGCAGACAGGCATGGCGCTAGGGCAAGAGCTAAGAGCTTACATTTGATTCACAAGCACAAGGCAGAGAGCTATTTGGGAATCCCATTGGCTTGTTAAAGCTCAGTTCCCCTGCTACCCGCCTGCAGGGACACACCACCTCCTCCAGTGATCCTTCCCACACACTCATTCCAACAGCAAACCAAGCATTCAAATAATCATACGAGCCCATTCAGACCACTACGGGTTATTTTAATTTTTTTCCAAACTTCCTTTCCAAAATGAGGGTTCCTCTCATTTTGAATGTATCTGAAAATTTTAAAGAGAACTTAGTTTAAACTTTTTAACTAACAATTTGGTTAGTTTAGACGCAAGAGTCAACATTGTAGAATTCTTGAAAAACAAACAAATTTACCACTAACAAAGGAAACGTTACATAGCCTATTTCCAGAAGACTGAGAAAATATTTGAGAATTCAGGAATTGGGAAAATCAGCAAGAAAAACATCTGCCAAGTCTGCTGTGGTAGCATGATTAGCCTGAAGCCATCCATTCACACAAACTGCCTCTCAGTTCCTCTCTAGGGGTCTGTCTACCACACCGCTCTACCCTGGATTCCAAAACAGCTGGGCAGTGTGAGAAAATAGCACCAAAATAGTTTATATTTGTGTATTTTAATCTTCAGCTCAACCATTTGCCCACCAAAGCCTTGCATATGCTAAGGGCTCCTGTCCATGTTCTTCTGGGGGTTACCATCTAACAGTGGAGCCACTTGCCATACTCTGTCAACCAGAATTGTGTGCCTTAGATGCTGCTCACACTTCTGTCTCATAACGTAGTCTTTAATCAGTGACCAGTAGCTGCAAATGAGCTACATGTAAGAATATTATAGCATTCTGCTTTCACCTAATTCATCTGCACTAGACAGTGAGAGCCATATTAGAAATCCTGGACCTGATAGAAGAAAACACCACAACAACTGCTATCTACTTGGCTTAGAGCCAAAATGGTCTGTCTCTGTTACTAGACTGTACAAGACATTAATGTCCGCCTTTACATTTGTGGTTAGCTACACATCACCATTTCTGGAGACTTCAGCATTCTGCTCTGTAAGCTCTGACCACAGCCACTAACGAGTCCCTTTTAAAACAACTGCTGCTTCCAAGAGAAGATTTGTACTTTGAAGCTCGGAATTCTCATCGTCATTCTTGAAAGAAAATAATTTGACCCATACTGTAGAGTGAGAAACAGTACCGTGTAATCATGGGAATCTGGTATATTTTTTATTAAATATGGAAATGAGGATTGTCATTTAGCTTTCAGGAAATGTATTTCCTGTGGGCCTTAGATGCCTCTCTTCATAAGTGTTACGGTAGGGATTATATGAGGAGGTCAGCATAGCGTCTGGACTGAGTATACTGAGTACATATATTAAAGCAGAAAGAGGTAGTTAGTGTCTGTGTAGGCAGGGCTCACGTTACAGTTTTATTACTTACTCTGCTCCACTAGGTGGTGCTAGGAACTAAATATGCTTTTAGTTTATATCTACCATACTCTAGCAGTTTGTAAAACAGGTTATTAAAAGTACAAGAAACGTTTAGAAATTCTGCCAGTTTAAACTGATGATGACATTAATTCTGAGAGGCAAGAACCTTTATGTGAGGTGGGGCAGATGTTGGTAGGGTGAGAAAAACTCAGCAATGTCCTGCTTTCATAGTCACATAGCCCAGCTCAGAAGAGCTAAAGTGGCGTTTTTTTCAAGATTTCCAAGTTAAAACCATGATGTTTCGTGTACTTTTAAATCTGATTAGAATCTTGATGGTTATAGAAATTAAAGAATGAAGTTTGCGTTCACATTAATAACTTGTCTGTGTCTACTCTGGCCATAATATTGAAATGCTAATGCGTTATTTCATGTGACACATACTTAGGGCACCTTCTGGTTTAACAGCATCCTTTGTGGTCATACTAGTGGCACTCTGCTTTTGACTGTTAGCAAGCTTGGCTACTAGTGATAGTTTTAGGAGGATTTCCGTTTCAGAGGCAGCTTTGCTGCGCTTTCCCAACCCCATATCCTAGCCATTTACATTCAGAACAGTTGATTCTGAGACTTCAGACAATGTGGGGTCCTAGTGTTGTGCATTGTATTAGAGGTTCCAGGAAAGGTATAGTGCAGGGCTGTGTGGAACTGAAGTGAATTCCCAGGAGTACGGTTTTCAGAACAGCGCAGCCTGCTTACTTACCAGGAAGACTTTCTGCACGTTAGGGACAATCCTTTTGAGGATTTTTATTTTTGCTGGTTTGTATTCAACTTTTCTGTAGTGTCAGTAGGTGTAAAACTACTTTCTTACTCTTAACAAGATTTATTTTTACATTGTAGCTTTAAAGAGGCTTCCAGTAAACGTGTGTTAGTACACACTAAGGAGCCTGTTTCTTAAATAAATGATAAAAAAACTAAAGAGGTCAGAAGATAATTTTATTTTCTCTGAAGAAGAGAAAAGAACAATCTCAGGAATGCCTCTGATGCTAGTAGTCAGACCTCCTTGATTCATTCATTGCTGATTCTGTTTCTCCTTCTCCATAGGGCTGTCAAATGCAGTTTGTCACAGTAAAGTCAGGGGTCCCAAACTGTTTTACATCGTATACTGTGATGCATCAGTTGTAGGGTATGTGTAAAGTCCTAACAGCTTTTCATTGTGACACTAAAACATAGCATTTAGATGGTAGTTTTTGAGGCAGAGCCTTACTTGTGTCCCAAATTGGCCCAGAACTCACTCTGTAGCCTAGGCTGTCCCTAGACTTATGACAATCCTTCTCAGTCTCCCAAGTATTGGGATTATGGGAGTGACCACATGGCTGGTGACTTAACTTTTTATTTGTTATGTAAGTAATGCTGAGTAGTAAAATTTTGATTTTTTTTCCAGCTTATACCAGCAGTTTCTGCTGATAAACAAATTAATACTTGTGAAATTAAATGTTTGTTACAGATTCTTGAATGAAAATGCATTGTGAACAAGTGTGACATAGAAGATTGTGAATATACTAGATTTATTTAAAGTATTTTTTATAGGTGTGGGGCTTTGGGGGGTTGTTTGTTTCATTTAGTTTTTTCATATCTACAACATGATAACTAAAGTTTTAAAGGGTTTGGGGACTTTAAGATTTCTTGCCAACGCCACACCTTGCAAGTGAGTTTGGGAAATGTCGTTGTGAGCTAGTGACACAGTGCCAAACCCCAAATTAAACTCTCTGTTACCAGTGAAGATGAGAACAGGCCCCATGGAGACAACTAGAAACCTCTGCTACATTTACTGAAAATGTTTCTTTCTAATGTAACACAGTGTTTGTTAAAATAATACAGTGTTCGTAATCTAGTCAGTCTCTCCTTTTTACCCACAGCAAGAAAAGGTAAAACCAGTAGATTCATAGGCATTTCATGAAAAATAAAATTCAATAGCATTTACCAAGTGAGAACACTGTTAAAGCATAGTTCATGGTTTTGTTTTAAGATATAATTGCATTTCCTGACATTGGACTCAATTGCTTGTACAGTTTTTGAAAATAAAGACCAAAATATTTGGATACACAGGCAAGTTCTTGCCAGATCAGTCATTTTACAAGGAAATGAATGCTGTCTTAAAATAGAAAGTGGTTAAGATCACTGACTGTTTTTTCCAGAGGACCTGGGTTCAACCCCGAGCATCCACAATTCCAAGGGACACAACACCCTCACACAGACAACCATGCAGACAAAACACCAGTGCACATAGGATAAAAGTAACTTTGGAGCAGGACAGAGGGCTAGGTGGTCAAAACAGTTACTTGTCCAATTTCTGCTGTGTTTTTGTGAGAAATAAGAAATACCAAAGAAATTCCGATTTTTTCATAGAATGTATGCAAATATACCTTAATGTGATGGATGTTACACTTGTGATTTGTTCAAAAGCATGTTTTATAGGATTCCAAACTTATGAGAACATGTTTTAAAGGAAAATAAAAGCATAAATATAAGTAACAAGGTGATTTAGGCATTCTGGGGATAGGTGGCAGTATTTCATTAAAATTGTGTCTGAAATATAGTCTTAAGACTTTATGCAATTATAAATGTATCCTGTGTATGTTGAAACATCTGTGATGATGGAGAACTGAGAAAATTGAAATAATTTCTTTTTTTTTTTTTCTTTTGTTAAACACATGACAGGGTCCATCTCAGGAAGACATTCTGCAGGACAGAGATCTCATGAGACCAAGCTTGTCGAGGGAGGAGCATGCTCCCCACCAGGCCCTTCTCCACAGGTCTCCTGTGTGCTTTTTACTTTTATGATGTGGTTTAACTTTAAGAGCAGCAAATACACTGGATGCTGGCTATAATTTCTGGTCATCATACATTCATAAAAAATGATTTAACAATTACTTACCAGTAAGCTTGACCTGGTCTGTTGTACTGTACTTATCAGAAATATTTGAAAGGCATTTGTTTTAGAGAAACTGCAAAGGTCAAAGTACAAATCTTTCAATTCTGTAAAAACCGTACTTTAAAGGCAGTGGTTCTCAGCTTTCCTTACACTGCAGCCCTTTAATACAGTTCCTTGTGTTATGGTGACCTCCAACAATGAAATTATTTTTTGCTACTTCATAACTGTAATTTTGCTAGTTATGAATCATAATGTAAATATCTGATACACAGGACTCCCAGGTGGAATCCGTTGCTTTAGGGGAATGTAATAAATTCTCAAATGCTAAGAAAACCTATAAGTATCTGAAAGAATCATAAATGAGTAGGTTTTTGTTGTTTTCCATGTTCATTTCATTTCCCAAAAGGTTGATATATAGTGGTGGTCAAGAGAACAGCACTTCACAGTACTCTCTGAACAGGACATATGTTTTCTAGAGATGCAGACAAACAAGTTCCATAATGCCATAATAGAGGGTAAAAGTTTATTCAGACTAAGCATATTTGGCCATCAACCACTTTACACGTACTTTGGAATAGAAAATATAGTCCCTACAAGGGCAGTGTGGTCAATACTCAGTGAACAAGTAAGACAGCTTTGAAAAAGCAACCTTGTGGAGTTGATTCCTGAACTTGTCTCTTCATGTGCAAAATGAGATTTCCCAGTGTCCTCCTTAGAGTTACTGTTGCTATGATGAAACTCCATGACCAAAGCAACCTGAGGAGAGGGTTTCTTTTACTTACACTTCCATATCACTGGTCATCATTGAAGGAAGTCAGGGCAGGAACTCAAACAGGAAAGGATCCTGGAGGCAGGAGCTGATACAGAGGCCATGAAGGGTGCTGCTTACTGACTTGCCCAGCCTGCTTTTTTTTTATAGAACCCAGGATTTCCTGCCCAGGGATGCCCCCACCTACAATGGACTGGGCCCCTCACACCGGTCACTAATTAAGAAAATGCCACAGGCTTCGCCTATGGAGGCTTTTTTTTTTTTTTTTTTTTTAATAATTGAGGCTCCCTTCTCCCCAATGACTCTAGCTTATATCATGCTGACATAAAATTAGCCCATGGAGCCATTTTGCCAGATGGTATGAGAATGTGGTTATCTGCCTAACACATAATGAATGCTTAGTCATCATTATTATGTGGGGTCCCCCCCCCCCAGGGCTCAAATAGAGTGACTATCATTTTAGTACTCAAGAAACTGCTATAGAAGTTCTTTAGAGTCAACTATGTGCATGAAATGTATTTTTCTTATGTCATTTAAAGCAAGTTAGGATCACACTCTTTTAACAGAGTAGGGCAAAATGGTATGCAGTTTTTGCATAGCCTCAAAACACTTAGATAAAACCCTGGTACTCACCAGGATTGCCTGGAACCCTGCTAAGAATTTGAGAGATAACTTGTCTTTCATTTCTTATTTGATGTCTTCAACTCTTGTTCACACACATAGAATTAACATTTTTCACACACATTTTAAAGAATGCTTCAATGTTATTTATGCATAAGAGGAAGAGTTGTAAAGAGTAATAATGTGACATACTGGGGCAGTGGTGTAGACCTGTGCCACAGAGCCTATGCGGTGATCAGAGAGAACTTGGTGCACTTCCCAGCTGCACTCTTACTTGGTTCCAGGAGTTAAACTCGGGTCTCTTGCCAACCCATAATTTTAGGGTTTCAAAATGTATCATTTTTATGTGCATGTGTTTGTATAAGCCTGTATGAGGTTATAGGGACGATGGGTATGCAGGAGCCTGCAGAAGCCCAAGGAGGGCACTGGGTACCTGGAACTGGAGTTACAGGCAGTTGGATGCTAGGAACTGAGTCCTGGTCCTCTGCAAGAGCAGTAAGCACTCTTGAACTACTGAGCTATCTCTTCGATATTTCTCCCGTACAATCTTATTTTTTTAATCTGTAGTTTTAGTGTAGGCGACTGAATTTTTAAAATGTACTTTTAGGTATTGATACTAATACCTTTATAATCACCTTTTGAGGTGTTCTTGGCATTTGAGTATCCAAGTATCATCATGAATTTTTAAATTTTTTTAAGTCAGTTACAGATTCGCCATCTTACAACAGTAATAAACTATTTTTAAACTATATTATTCGTGCCTGTGTGCTTAAATTAGCACATGTACAGTGCTTAACTTGCTGCTTTGTGACTCTCTGAAAAACAACCAATGCTCAGAATTGTACATGGAACCAGCAGTTTTCTTCACACTGAGGGCAGACTTCATTACGGAATAATCAACTGTAAAAACATCTCCAGTGTTTACTGATTCTGAAGTTGAGGTGATTAAATATACCAAAGGCTAATCAGTGATATTTAAAATACTAGATTTTTCTTCAAAGCAGTATAGTTTGCTGTACTGTTTATAATACAAGAATTACAATCCAAGTAGGGTATCAATACTCTTGTCAGAGAAGTTAAAAATTTCCCTTACATAATTTATCCTAATTGTTTTTAAATATCTGTTGCTTCTGTAATTAGATACTAGATTCAGATTTCGAGGTTATCCCTTTGAAGTTTATGTTCTCTTTATTTGACAGGAACAAAATTGAAGCATGAGATAGCATGCTTGTTTAGTTTTATTGGCTAATTTGTGTATTGCTGTGCAGTAAACTAAGAGTATGTGCTGAATGACGATTTCAATTGATTTAGTTGGCAATTAAGAACCTAAAGAAAATCATGAGCCTAAGAGGATTTAATAGAAAATAAAAGCTTTTAAAATTAGATATGCAGTTTCAGATTCTGAGGTTAAAATGCTTTAACTATAAAACGATGGAAAGGCATTTTGAAGTTTTGTTTCCTATAACCTGCTTCTCTGGCGGCTGCTTAGTTATGAGGAAGTCATGTGAGTCCTTGTGTTTGTGCTGTCATGTCACATTGGTTTAGAGCCAACAGCATGAGACAGCCCAGTCAGACATGAAGAATGGAATGCATGAAACCTCAATTTTGTCTTAATGTGGTCTTGGCTATCTACTCATCACTTCATTTCAGTGTCAAAACAATCCAAAGATAAAGACGAATTCAAAGACCATACATGAATGGATGCAATTTGATTCTTGATCAGATTGACAAAGGAAGAATATAGTCCCAACTAGTTACTAATTATAGTAACAGCACTGCACATTATTGGCTAAAATAAATCCTTAGTTCTTAGAGCCAGTAAGAAACTCACTGGTTACAGTGTTTCTCATAATTTGTTTATTATAGCAGTTATTGCTTGAAGTTGGGGCACTGTTATCTCTAGGTGCTTCTCACAATATTCCAATTAAATATTTTTTAGTTTCATTTATATTGTCATAAACAATCTAAATATAAACCTGCTTTTTTTATTGTAAAGTTATTCTCCTTTCCACATAAAGGAGCAGTGTAACTTGTTCTCACAATCCATTTCAGTGACCCTATGCAGCATGCGTACTGGGAGCTGAAGAGGGAGATGTCTAATTTGCATCTGGTCACACAAGTGCAAGCAGAACTGCTAAGAAAACTGAGGAGCTCGGCTGCAGTCAAGAGAGGCAAGTCTGCTGGGTGTGGACACCGGGTTGTGCGCTCTGTCCACTGCACACCCTCCCTGCTTTGCCTTCAGCCTCTGGCTGGTCAGCTTCACACAAAAAGGTGTTGCTGATGCTTTTCCTTCAGTACTACATCTTTTCCCCTTGTGGCTTTTGTCGGCCAAGTGTTGCTTATGTGTGTAAGGCTAAGTGTTAGGTTTGTTCTAGTTGGCCTTTTACCACAAGTATATATATTTACAAAGAACTCTAAACCAAAGTTTCATTTTAGTGCTATGAAGACCTAGCTTTTTATTTTCAAAGTAACTGATTTAATTCATGCTATCTTTTTATAGACTTTCTTTTCCATTCGGGATATCTGATTTGAAGGCAGACTCAACCAGAATTTTTCATTGCTTTCTTTTTATATCCAATGTTTGAGCAGAGCTTTTGAGTATGTTAGCTAGTAGAGGGTACTTTTGCTGCCAGTACTATTTTTGTATATTAGAAAACAATTGAGTGTGTTTGCACCTCACATTGTGTGCTGTGTTTGCACTGAAGCACACGGTATACATCTAATGCCTTACATTTTACTTTCCAAAGGGATGTGATGACTTTGAAAGGTGGTCAACGTCTAAAATGGTCATTCACACCTCTAAGTGTTCTAAAGCCGAACAAGAAAATTGTTTTATGAATATTCTCAGGATTGTTTCTAAGGAAAATGTTTCACATTGGGGATAAAACAGAATTCAAAGTTTCTTTTGATTTCTGCAGTGATGAGTACTTAAAATTAATGTGGCATTAAGCAAACATAGCTTAATTTATGGTTCACCCTACCCTCGTTTTCCGGTAGTTACGCTTGCTTATGAAGATACCATAGGTAGATGGCAGAAATAAGACTTCTCCTTATAGGGACTCAGCTACCGTGGAACAAGCCGTCAGCACAACTGCTTCCAAAACATTATGTTCCAAAGCATAATAAAAAGATCTTTCCTGTCTTCCTTCTTAATTGGCTGAGAACCCAGCCTTTTGATGCCTTTGCACTATCAGTTTCTAGAACATTTCCTTGGACACGTGACCAATAGTCACCAGTCCCTAAAGCTTATTGTTTTAAGTAGAAAAGGTTATGGCTCCCTTGCTCCCGACCTGCCACTCACTAGTATTTCCAGAAGTAATTACTTCTGGTTTTTCTCACTATTCACCCTTCCTGCTCCCCCACCCAAATGCTTCCAATTTGTTTCTTCTTAAATTACGAGTTGTCCCACAAAGATGGCTCAGCAAGTGGAAAGGCTCTCCTTCGAGCTTGAGGAGCTGTGTTCACCTGGAACTCAAAGTGGAATCAAAGAACCAACTCCTCAAGGTTGTCCTCTGATGCTCAAACATGCACCCATCAGAATAAAATAGTAAGCTGTGTGGAGTCAAGTCTGTAATAAATAATACACTTGATCATCCTTAGGTTGAGGGGAAAAAATGGCTTTCAACTGTGGCAGATTGAATGAGAAGAATAAAAGATGCTCCTGTTGCTTGTGTGCAGGCTATAGCTAAATAATAATCTCACAGCAGTCTTTTCTAAGACTGTATTATAAAAGACATTTTTATTTCCTTTTTTCAAGTTAACCTGCTTGTTAACCAAAGCAGAACTGTTTACCATTATGTTTATTATAAGAAATTGGACTTATAGCCTCTATTTCAGTTACTTTATCCATAAAAACCTTTCAATATATGTTAAAATTTTATTTGACTCTTAAGAATTTAAAGTATATTTATAAAAATAGGTTAGTTTTGGAAAAGTTTGTATAAGTAAAAGAACATACTTAAAACCCACTAATTCTTCATGGTTTTCTTAGTCTCCACTGACACCAATATGGTCTAAAATCCTCACAAGTTACATTTAAGGCCAAAGACACTTTTTACACCATGTAGATTCTTCATCACAGGAAGGAATGTCTGCAGTTGAGTGAATGCACCTCCAAATCAATAAGTATGTGATCTCTCAGAATGAAATCTATTAGTATCTGCAAACCAGTTTCCCAGTGGGCATACCAAATTGGAAATGCTCATTTTAATGTCAGTTGCAAAACTGGGTGTATGACTTGTTTACAGTCACGAATGCTAGAAAACTGGCACTTAGCCTATACTTTCTTTCTAGGCTGCACCACAGCAGGATGTGTTGAAGACCTTGGGAGAGACAGCGCGAAATTGCACTTGACAAATTTCACTGCATCATACAAAAGACATCCCCCTTTGTCACCAAATGGCAAAGCTACTTGTTATGCTTCATCCTCTCCTTTACCAGGAGATAGAAAGGTTTTATCAGACAAAGCAGTTCTTCAGCCATGGACAGATAATGAAAGACTGATTCCTAATGATGGTACAGACTTTCAGGAGCACAACTCTTACAGCAGAAATTCTCTGGAAGATAATTCTTGGGTATTCCCAAGCCCTCCTAAATCAAGTGAGACAGCATTTGGTGAAAATAAAAACAAAACCGTACCTTTTCCCAACCTGCCTCCACTGCATTACTTGGATCAACATAATCAGAACTGCCTTTACAAAAGTTAATTTGATCGGACTCTTGATTTGCACAGGACACTAACTCACACTGGTTCTCCCAAGAGATTATTCAGGCTGAAGTGGACTTTGTACATTTGTACATTCTACACCTTAGCTGGATTCCAGTATGAGAACCTCCAGCTGTACCTTTGATAACAATAAGGATTTGCTTTTTGGATTAAGAATGGAAATGAAAATTTTAGACATGGTTCTATAAAGTATGTGACCTGCCTAAATACCTATTCATCACTAAAGAAAAAGTCTTTAATATAAAAGAAAAGCCATGTCTGCGGGCTCAGATTGTATCAAGAAGCAAATGGCAATGTGAATAGGTTGTGCTTCTGTGACTTCCTGATGCATAAAGATTTGAAATATAATGGAATAAACGTAGGTTATTACATCTCTATGCTATTGTGTTTCAAGTTTTAAGATTTAAAATCATTTTAAGTAAAATGTGTGTACAATTTTAAAATGCAATTTGAATTCTAAGAGTTGATGAAGCCAACTTTTCCCCAGTATATTCAAATCCTAGTTAAAAATGATAAGGTATGTGAATAAACTATATAAACATGCAGTTAAAACATATATACAACATGCAGTTAAAAGTGGAAAGGGCATCTCACAGGGCAGTCTCTCTGTGATTCATGAGCTTCTCGTGCATGTGTGTGTCTCACTGGTCATGTTGAGCAGGACAGCAGTGTACTTACACAGAGCCGCTTATGTACTGCTGGACTATGTCAGCTGCATCTAGAACTAAATTATGTGCTGTCTAATTATGAAATGTCTCCAAATTAGTCCTAATTGGCAAGTCACTTGTAAAGAATAACAGACATGACTTCATGTGGAAATTCATCTAAATTCCTTCAGGGTTGAAGCATTTAGAGTATTAGTAATCGCGTATTACCTGTGTGATGTAAGACTATCCTTTTCTAAATGGCATTTCATATATCCTGAATTTAAAGGATCTCAGATCTCATTATGACTGAATATCATCATAGCCCGACAGTGTTCACTATTCTCCAGTTATTTTTTTATTGGTATTATCTCACTCACTTATCCATGCCTGTCCATGATTAATGGAATTGATGTCAGATACTGGAATGTGTTCTGACCAATGAACACACTGACTCAAGGGAGTACAGGCTCCTGCCAAGTAATACAAGACCCAATCTGCATAAAGCAAATCCAAGATTGCAGGCGTTAGCTGAAGGAACTAACTACCTGTGTAATAAGCAGATACAGTTCTCATGTGGATATAGAGCTAGCCATCATCTCATGTCTAACATAGTTTATTGGTTTGCCTTTTCTAAACCAAAATTAGAAGATTTCCTTTGTACAGAGAGTCTTATGTTTTGAACAATGCCAAGAAATTGTTTTAATTAAAATTATTTTTGTTTTAAAATGGAATTGGATGTGAAATACTGTCTTTGCCTATGTATATTTTCAAAGTCCAGTATTTTATTTCTCAAACATACTCTCTATCCAGTAGTAAAAGTTATCAAAGGGGAATGCTAGTACAGTTTGATTGATGTTCTTAAGTTAAAGTGTTAATGGCCTGTGTGAGACTCCTTAGCTAGAGAAAATGAACCCCAAATATTTTTACCTAGTCAGAAAATGGTTAAGTATATATTTAGTCAACCCTATGGTTGAGGTGGCATGGTACCATCTTATTTTGTGATTCATTAACGTTGACGTGTGTTGGTCCTTTTCATATTAGCTAACACTCCAAAGAGCTTCTCTTGAAATTTTCAGAATACCTGGATTTCTTTTGGTAAGGAAATCCAATTAAACACATCTGTAACTTCATAACGCAACAAATACAATTAATAGTCACCTGTTCCTTCCTCCTGATCCCTTACTAACCTGACAAAAGGCTTAAAGCTCTAAAAATTCTTGAGTTGGAGTTGAGGGCAAAATAAAACTGAGTGCATATGTAGGGCAAGGATAAGCCTGCCCTATTACATCTGCAACAGGTACAAGAGGAGAATGTGAACACTTTGTATAGTACCTATGAGTTGTGTGACTACACTCAGTAACTGCTGTACCTTTTCCTTATGTCCCTCAGAAACAAGAATTGTAGTCCTGTGCATTACAAAATGCACTAGTGCCAACAGCCGCACAGGAGTAACAGGTCTCTACTAGTGGTCTCTAGAGCCACTGTGTTTGTTCTGCTTTGGCCTCCGGCCACCCTTTGCTCTGTGTTTTGAGAGAATGAATTCTCAGAGTTTCAGACAAGAGTAAAATAGTTCTTTGGTGAGTACTGTGTGAAGCTTTAAATTTGAATAAGAAAAAATAATTTTTTCATAGGATTGAGGCTAAAGTTAAATCTTGTCTTCCTGTTTAAGAAAATAGTTTTAAACAAACAAACAAACAAAAAAAAAAAGCAGAGCCCAAGTGAGGCCCATATTTACACACTGGAGCAGAAACCACAGTCCTGAATCCTCAATGTTACACAACAGATTCACACTTAACATGATAACTTCTTAAGATCAAAAGATTAAAGTTGGAAAGATCCAGAAACACGGCACAGAAACTTTTACATCAAATGTTTCAGAAAATTAATTCACCTAACCTCATCTATGTTTTCAAATAAGCCCATATGAAGCCTAAAGCCCTGCCTGCATGACCCATATTGTGGCAAAGCTGGGTAAGTTGTCAGTCACTGAGACTGATGTCCACAGCAGCACACTAAGTGTTGAAGTGATGAAGGGCTGGCTCATGGCTGCTGTGCTTTGTAGTCTAGTTACAATGAGCAGGATTGAAGGCTGTTGGTTCCTTTGCTTTAGTGTTCATCCTACTAGAATCAGAAGAAGGTAATGTACATAATAGAAATTTAAGGCCATTAGCACTGTGACTGGAGTCAGCTGTGGAAGAACCAGATAAACATCCCATTTAGTTTTTCTCTTAACAAATACTTAATAAACTATAACTCGAATAATTTTTTATTTCATAAAAAGAACTAGTATTTTCATGATTAGGGTGAGCAAACACTGTTTCAGTTCATCACTTTGGGCTTATATTACAAGTGGCTTCCATAAGATAGATGTGACTTCCTGACTCAGTACTGGCCTACATGCTTGTGGGAAGTTTCTGCAGTCTCTTCCTGGTAGAAACTCCGGTTTTTCTGAATTCTTCCCTTTCCTTGAGATACTCCAGTTTGCATTCTTCATAGAAGGCTGGATCATTATAGCTACAATGAGTAAAATAAAATATTCAAAATGACACAATAAGCTTTAATAACATTCACATACTCATAAGATTAAATCTTGAGAAGCTGGCATTCAGAAATAGCAAGCACAATAAGCATTAATGAACCTGTAAGAAAACTAGAACTAAAGATTTTTTAAAATATGTCTTCAGTAAGGTACATAGTAATATAAAGTCTTGAGTATAGTCTTAGAATAAAAAAACGAATGATACCTCATTCCAGGAGTCCAGGGCTTAACAGAAAGGCTGGACTAGAACAAAATATAAAAAATGCAAAATGGACATGGAAACAAAAATATGCTTGATTTTTGCAGGGTCACAGAAACCCAACAGAGGGGCATGCTGAAAGGCACATGTGAGGGCAGAGGGGTACAGAACACTTAAAAGTGGGCTGGTAGTCCTATAGTGGACTATGAATACAGCAGAAAGAACCCAAGAATGGAGGACACAGGCACCTAATTATGATGGGCCACTTATGCCAGCCTACAACAACCTATCCCCAAAGAAACAGGACAGGAGAAACTGCAAATAGAGTCTGGAATGACTGGTGATGTGTGGCACGTAGGCTGAAAGGGAGGGACAGCAAGCTTTTTGATGTTGAATGATGAATAATATTCAAGTAAGAAATGATGAGGACCTCTACTAGCCCAAAAGAAAAGATAGCTATAGGAATGCAATGGGTGAAAAACTGATCCAGTATATAACTAGAGTTAGTTAGGAGACATAATGATCTAGACTATAGGAAACTGTAATTCAAGACACATGACGTAGTCTGAACAACAAAGTTCCATTTAGAAAAAAATGAGATTTGTAGTGATCTAATTTATGGGTATAAACTACACTTATATTTAAGATTCTTAACAGAACCCAAAGAAATTAACTTTAATAGCTTAAGGGAGACAAGGTTGAGGATCATTAAAATGTGTGACCTGTCGTGGGATGTTTTACTGTGACTAGTTTAATTAAAAAATTGAATGGCCAATAGCTGGTCAGGGGAGGTTAGGTGTGACTTCCAGGCAGAGAGAGGAACTTGGAGTGAATCTAGGTGCTTGAAGAGATGCCAGACAGGGAGGGAGTTGGACATACAGAATGGAAGACAGGCAAAAAGCCACATGGCAAAACAGAATAATAGAAATAGCTTAATCAAGTTATAAGACCTAGTTGGGAACAAACATAAGTTAAAGGCCAAGCTTTCATAATTAGTAAGTCTCTATGTCATTATTTTGGAGCTAGATATCCCCAAGAGAAAGTCAGACAAGTAAGTCCAACTACATTTGGCACTCCAACACATGGCACAACCACACAGAAGAAATCAAGCCAGCCAGTGCTACCAAAGTCATTGCCTGACTGCTTGGGCCTCTCTGAGAGCACTCAGAATGACCGGCTGCCACTCAAAGGCACTTCTGCAGAGCGGGGATGGTTAGGCACAGCTAAGACACCCAGCCCTTGGTGCATATGGACCTAAAGGGTAGAGGCAGCCACAAGCTCTATGTGCTAAGCAGAGCTTCAAAAGAGCTTAAAGATGCACAGAAGTGTTGTAGAATGTTATTTTAAGATGCCTTACATTTGCTTATGCTGTGGAACATTTTTTTAATGATGCAAAGAGGTGTTGCATTTTTTTTATGTTGCAATTGTTTAACTCCGTGAAGCTGTTACTTTGCCTGTCTAAATCACCTGATGGTCTAATGGCCAATAGCAAGGCAGGAGAGACAGATAGGCAGGGATGGCAGGCAGCGAGAATAAATATAAGGAGAAATCTGAGAGGAAAAGGAGGGGCAAGAGAACAAGGAGAGAAGTATGCCAGGAGCCAACCACCCAGCCGTACAGTCAGCCAAAGAAAAGGGAAAAGCCCAGAGGCAAAAGGTGGATGAGATAATTTAAAGTTAAGAAAAGCTGGCCAAAAAAAAAAAAAAAAAAAAAAAAAAAAAAGGCCAAGCTAAGGCAGGGTGGCAGGTCCCTAAAAGAGCCAAAAAGTCAAGAGTTAAAAAAAAAACAACACAGAAGGGCTTTCTACCATGTTCCCAGAGCCATGGTCTGCAGTCTCTGTGTGTATCTGCCCCTTCTTGTCTGGTTGGTTAGTGTGTAACCTGGCTTTTTAAGGCTTGGCTCACACAGTCAGAGAACATACAGTAAAGCCAGGCCCAGGCCCCCGGCCCACAATAAAAAAAAAAAAAAACCTGAACAGGTACAATATGCTTAAAAATGTGCTTAGATGCTTAAAAAAAAAAAAAAAGAAAATGAATATAGATTAAAAATTGAAGTATTTATATAAAAAGTAATATAAAAGGAATAAACCATGAAAAGATGGGAAATACACAGAAGCACCTGGATCTTATATGGTGCTTTGTTGACTTTGAAATGGTAGCCGCTGAGAGAGAATGGATTGGTGGGGGGGACGGGGGACTACTGAATTAAACCAGCCTATATATTTTAAGAATGTCTTAACTTCAGAGTAGAAGTCAAAAAATGTGGTTTGTTGAGGGAGAGGTTATGCCTTTGTTTCCACAGGAAATGAAAAGCTACAGATTCCTTCAAAATTAATAAAGATCAGATTTGAACCGTTGAGACGTCCTGAAAATCTTGGCTGCAGACATGAAGGAAGAAACCAGGACAATTAACATTCGTGCTGATCCCTCGACATGGAACCAGCTCTGAGACTGAAGGAAACATTCTTTCCTACAAAGTCCTCATGACTTATTGTTAAATGTCATCCCTTCATATAGCATGGACAGAGATTCATATTACAGTTTGGTTATACTGCCCAAACTTATAAAGCTGATAGATGTCTTTTACTTGCTCAGTACAGAGAATCAGCTTTAGCTGATTTCTGCATACTGCTCATTCCATACTTGTATTAATGCAACTATGTATGTTCCCTTTAAAAGTTTTTCAGAACAAAAGACCAGACCAATGAGGACAAGTAGCCCAGGCAATCCAGACTCTCAGAATGCCTCTGTTACAGTTTCCAGAAAAATCTTCATTCAAAACAACTTTTGAACTACTGGCTGAGATAGTCCAGCCTCACAGACTACTCTAGCCAGGACTTCAGATAAGCCCTACAGTTCTCATCACGCAGAGACTGGACAACAGCTAACTCTCCCAGGACTTGACCATTATCCCAATTATCTCAGGGTTTCTTAAAGATGATGTTGCCCCCACACAACAGGAAGTAATTTTAAGAGCACAATGCCCACATTCCTAAGAAGTGGAGAGGGTATTTTATTGGCCACTTGGTGGATTATGGATGCTTATCATCATTTTGGGGGATTGGTTGCAAGTTGTCAATGGTCTGGGAAAATAAGCAAAAGAGGTCAGATTCAGGGATCTTGTTCTCAAAATGGGGAGATACAAGAATGACAGGAAAAGGGGTAGATTATCGAATCTACTTTTAAACAAAAATAGCTAGTTTCGAATATTTTAAATTGATACGGATTTTTGTATAATGACACAAACTTAAATTTATTTTTGTTAGAACATACTTTATATATGTTTCTACTCTTGTTTAAGGTATTTTTGTATAGTGATACAAATTTAAGGTTATTTTTGTTATACTGTATGTTTCTACTCCTATTTAAGGTATATCTGTGCAGCTCATTTATAATGTAAATGTAGATTAATAGAAACAAATTAAGTTATAAAAGCTTGTTAGAACCTAAAGGGGATACAAATGGATTGGCCCTCCTGGGTAAACTGGAAGGGGCTGTAGAGCTGAGAGGATGGGAGTGGGTACATGAGGGTTGGAGGAGGGACAGAGAAGGTGAATGAGAGAGATATTGACAGAGTGAGGCATCATGGGCTTGGGGAGAAACCTGGTGCTAGAGAAATCCACAGGAACACTCAATGGTCCCAATAAGATTCATAGCAATGGTGGAGAGTGATATGTTTCATATTTAATAAAAACTAGTCTGAAATATCAGAGATCTACCCACAGTCAATCCAGGAGGATCAGAGAGGGGTGATTTATGCCTTTAATCCCAGCACAGGGAAAGACCAGAGCGGTGACCTACACCCTTAATCCCAGCAGATCTAGGTTTGAGGCCAGTTTTTTTTTTTTAAAGTTTATAAATTGGGTATGCAAATATAAGATTCGTTGATAGTAAAATGTTGTATGAAGTTTCTGGCCTGGACTTTCCAGCCTAGCCTCATGGCCCGGAACCACAGTCCCATAGTCCCACTGAAACACAGAGACACTTATATTAATTGTACACTGATTGACCTGGGGTCCAGGCATATAACTTGCTAGTTCTTGCTCTTAAACTAACCCATGATTTTTATCCTGTTCAGTCATGCAGCTCAGGACCTTTTCTCAGAGCAGAATAGGTGTCCTCTGCATCTGCTTCTCTGGTATCTTTGTGGTATCTCTGCCCTGTTCTTCCTGTTGTCAGAGTTTTCTTAGTCTGGTAGCCCTGCCCACACTTCCTGTCTACCTTCAGCCAATCAGTGTCTTTATTAAACAGGTAGGCAGGACAATTATTTACAATGTAACATAATCCCACCGGAGTGGAGAAAATGCCTGAACTAGCCTTCCCCTGTAGTCAGAATGGTGACTACTCTAATTGTCATCATAACACCTACATCCAATAACTGATGGAAGCGGATCCAGACACCAACAGCCAAGCACTTGGCCAAACTCCTGGAGCTCAGTTGAAGAGAGGGAGGAGGGACTAGAGGAGCAAAGGGGACCAAAGCATGATGGAGAAAACCACAGGGACAGCTGACCTAAGCTAGTGGGAGATCACAGACTCTGAACTGACAGCTGGAGAGCATGCCTGGGACCAAACTAGGCCCTCTGAATGAGGGAACAGATGCACTGATTGATCTGTTGGTGGGCCCCTGGCTATGGTACCAGGAATTATCTTGGTTACATGAACTGGCTTTTTAGAGCCCATTCCATATGATGGGATGGCTTGCTGAGCCTTGATACAAGGAGGAGGGGATCGGTTCTGACTCAGTGTGGTATGTTAGCCTGTATTGACTACTCAAGGGAGACCTTACCAATCCTTTGAGGAGTGGATGATGGCGACTCTAAGAGGAGATGGAGGGGGAGCAGGAGAAAGGGAACAGTGGGCGGTATATATGTAAAAGGAATTTTATTAACAATTAAATTTTAAAAATTTAAAAGTCTAGTTCAGAACAAGCTTAAGATAAAGATCAAGTTTTCATAATTAATAATAAGGCTCTGTGTCATTATTTAGGAGCTGGTGGTTTCCAAGAGAAAGTCCAACAAGAAAGACCAACTACAATAGCCAACTAGACAGCAATGCCAGGGACACCAGAGCTTCAACTATCAAAAAGTTTAGTAAAAGAGGAAGAACTGATTATTGGGTTTGGCCAAAAGGAGCAATTAGTCTTCTACTGTAGTGAAAGAATCAGAAGCAGGCCACAGCACAGTGAAGAATGAAGGGGGGCAGAATAAAGGAGCATAAACTGCTACTGTCTCAACGTTCCTAAAGGGAAGAAGCAGCTGCACCTGCGGCTCACCACAGTCATTAACAGGAACCAGAAGAGCACCGGCCTAGGCTCAGGCTCATTACCAGCTAGCTCTTACAACTCGACCCATTTTTATTCATCTACATTTTGCTACAAGGCTTAATTGTACTTTTACATCTTGCTTCTTGGGCAGCTGGATTGTGTCTTCCTGGCTCCACCCTCCTCCTTTATCTATGCTTGGCTTTCCTGCCTGCCTTCAAGTTGCCTTGACATATGGCGAAGCAGTCCCTTAACTAACAGTTGGTATTCACGGCATACAAAAAGACATCCCATATCAGCTGTTCTCTCTGTAGACTATTCCTGTGATGGTGCTCTAGCACCCCCCATACACCTAAAGAACTAAAAACATGTTATTTTAATTACAGAATTAGAGGTAAAAAATTATGTATATTATTACAGGAGTAGAAACCATAGGGATCTGGGCAAATTCTTCAGGAAACTTGTTTGTGCCTTTAGAACCTGCTTGGACCAATCATATCTACTACTTCCATCTGATAATGGATTGCTGCTGTGCTTATAAATACTTGAGGCTTTTGTTATTTTATAAATAATTTGGTTGTCCGCTGTCACATATTCAGCTTCCACTAAGATCTAATGGCAGGAGAAGAGCTGACTCTCAGAGGGAGCATAGTTGTTTTCAGATGATAGAACCTTGCTCCAAAATCCTTAAGGTCTCTTCTGTGATTCACGTCTATAGGGCCTGCCAAAGGCTCCAAACAGCATCCATATTTGCTGCTGACACCATAAGTACTATTGGGTCTTCTGGATCATATGATCCAAGAAGTGGTAAAGCAGCTTTCACAGCAGCCTGGACCTGTTAAAGAACCTTCTCCTTTCCCAGGCCCCATTCAAAGCTAGCAGCTTTCTGAGTCACTTAGTATATGTGCCAGAACCCAAGTAGGGAAATGTGCTGTCTCCAGAATCCAAACAGGAACACTAAATGTTGTGTTTCTTTCTTGGTGGTTGGAGGGCCCAGGTGTAATAAGTTACTCTTCATTTTAAAAAGAATATCTCTGCATGCCCCACACCAGTGGACTCCTAAGGAATTTTCTGAGGTAAAAGGCCCTTAAATTTGGTTGGATTTATTTCCCATACTTTGATGAACATATGGTTACCAACAAGTCCAAAGTGACTGCTATCTCCTGTTCACTTAGTCCAAAAGCACTATTGTGTCATCAATATAGTGTACCAGTGTGATATTTTGTGTTAGAGACAGATACTTAAGATTTCTTCAAACTAAGCTATGACACAGAGCAGGAGAGTTATAAAAGTTATCATTGAGGTAAAACTATAAAGATAAACTGCTGGCTTTGCCAATTGAAAGCAAATTGCTTCTGGTGGCTCTTATGCCAGGTTCTGAGAAGAAAGCATTGCTAGATCAATAGCTGCATACCATGCACCAAGAGGTACAATCTGCTCAAGTAAGGACACCACATTTGGTCCAGCAGCTACAACAGGAGTCCTGCTGCTGAGGCCGTCCTTCACTGGCAGTGGTGGTCTGAATGTGAATGGCCCCCATCGGCTTATGTATTTAAATGTTAGATCCCTAACTGGGAAAACTGTTTTGGGAAGGATTAGGTGTGGCCTTCAAAGAGGTGTGTTACTGGGGTTGGGCTTTGAGGCTTCAAAACCCCATGGCAGGCTTAGTCTGCCTCTCTGTCTCTGCCTCCAACTTTCAGGTAAGATGTAAGCTTTCAGCTACTGTACTGACACCATGCCTGCCTGTGCTAGGCTCCCTGTCACGGTGGTTGTGAACTCACCTCTAAAACTATAAGCAAGCCTCCAATTAAATACTTTCTTATATAAGTTGCCATGATGACACATGTGATGTACTCATCACAGCAATGGTGACTAAGACATCATTTGATTAAGTTTTTGCAGCCAACTCTCCACTATTTATCAGTCTTCAGTCGTCCGTCAGCACAGGCCAGTTAAAGGCAGATGGTAACAATAACTTCCACCAATTCCTACAGGGATGTCTATTGTCTTTGGTTCACTGCTTTCCTTGTAGAGACAACTAAATGGTTTCAATTTGGCCTTTCCAACCATAACAACTGTCACTCCACAGTCATGGAACCAATGTGAGAATTCTGCCAACTTCTAAGTCTATCTATCCCAATTATACATTCTAGAACTGGAAGTAACCACAGGATGATTCTGGGAACCCAGTGTCCCTACGGTGAGTTAAATATCAGCCCAAACTCCATTAATCACCTGCCTTCCACAAGTCCGTACTTTAACTGGAGGGCCACAATGCTTCTTGGGGTCTCCCAGAATCACAATCACTTCAGAACCTATATCTAATAGACCCTCGAAAGTCTGATTATTTCCTCTCCTCAGTGAACAGTTACCTTTGTAAAGGCTGTAGGTTCATGTGGAGAAGAATGGGAGAAGGACTAACAGTAAAATTCTTAGGTTACACACACACACACACACACACACACACACACGATGCATTCACTGTTATACATTGGAACTATATCTTACTAAACATTATTATGACCTGGTTTTTGTTTTGATTTGGAAACTAAAAATAATATAAGTAGATATGATTATGTGTCATGTTGACAAGAAGAGGGCTGAGATGGCTAGTCTTGGTTGTCAACCTGACTACAACTAGAATCAACTAAAATCTCCAGCTGGGCACATCTGGGGGCAGGGGTTGACTGGATCATTTGAGGTCAGAAGAGCCACCCTGAGTCTGGGCCACACCTTCTGGAGGCAGCCTATATAAACAGACATGGTAGAAGGAAGCTTTAGCTATCTGTCTGCTTGTCCTCACTCTCCTGCTAAGTCCATCTCCCCGCTGCTGAGGCCGTCCTGCACTGGCAGCAGAGCATACTTCTTCCTCACTCTCCTGCTAAGTCCATCTACCCGCTGCTGAGGCCGTCCTGCACTGGCAGCAGAGCATACTTCTTCAGGATCCAACACAGACCAGAGACCAGCTGAGATCCAGCCCCGAGGACTGAACAACAACTGATGCTTGGCCTTCCTGTCAGAGACAGCCACTGATGGACTAGCTGGACCACGGCCTGTCAGCCACTCTTAATCCACTTTTAAATAAATATAGTCACTCTCTCAGCTCTGTTCCTCTAGAGAACGCAGATTTGTATGCATATGTCAAATAATTTAACAGTTTTCAAATTTGATCCACTGAGAGTTTAGACATTTACCTATTCCTCATACTTCTCCACCATGACAAAGTAGAAGTCTCCACTTCTCTTACCAAACCCCAAGGCTCATAACTAACATGTGGCCAGATTTTTGTTTGTATTGTTTTTATTTTAATCAGCAGTGTTTCACTGTGGATAAGCAACAGCTATTCCAACCCCTATCTCCTCTCCATTTTTCTGTCAACATGGCTACCCAGGTACCATTCAGGGTAGTTTGCCAAAAGAGTTCCTGAAATATTCATTTTGTAATAAGTGAATTTCAAGGCTAGCTTCCACATACATTTAAAAAAATTTTCTTGGGTACCAGCAGGTGGGTTTTTGCTTGTTTGTTTGTTGTTTTTCTTCTGTGAGGCTTCCTCACGTGCTGTTTTGTGTAGACTCAGTACTTTAGCCAGGGCAGACCCTACTTGAGCCATATCCATGTAGTCCCATGTGAGAGCCTCACTAACAACACTTCCTACAGGTCAGCACCCTAAACCTCCCCCCCCCCCCCCCCCAGTCTCTCTTCCTTTGCAGCTCGGCCATTTTGGTAGTGCTCTCTGGGCTCCTAGATCTCTGTCAGTCTGCCTGCCCACCCTCCCCTCCAACCCCCTTTTCATGGCCCAGCTCTGTCCCGCCCCTTCCTATCTAAGGAACCTCCTGGACCACCAAGAGTCATGTCCTCACTTCCCACCCACCTTTCACTAGAGTCTGGAGCTAGGACAACCTGGGCTATGTTCTCCTGAGCTATGCCCATTTCTACCTCTTTTAGATTTGTTACTTTAGTTTATTGCATTTCTGTAGAATATTTGTGTTCCTACAAAAACATACATTTAAGAGGAAGAGAAGCCTGCGTGAGGCACACTGGAGAGTATGCCTAGGAGAAACCAGTCCTCCAGAGGGAAGGGCCATGCAGCTCCTGGCCAGTAACCAAAATAGCCCAGACTGCTCCCAGATAAGCAAACTGTTCCTGGGTTTCCTCATCTCTAACTGCAGAAATGGGTGATGGGGTTTGGATAATCTTATCCTTCCTAACTGTGAGATGCTAAACGCCTGTGAGTTTACATGTGCACAATTTGTTCTTAAAAATACCTAAGGGATTGAGAACAGTGTAACTTTTTAATTTGCTCTCAAACATTTGGGGATATTATTTGTCCTTCCTCCCCTCCTTCCTTTTTTTGTTTCTTTTTCTTGACAGGGTCTCTCTCTTATAGCCCAGGCTGCCCTTGAACTCAGATCTCCTGACGCTGGCTCCTGAGTGCTGAGAGTAAAGGCATGCACCACCACATACTCACTTCTAAAGATTAAGGAACTAAGCTGAGACTGGTAGCTCCCAAGTAAAATTCCAGCCCTCAGAAAGCAGAAGCAAAAGGATCAGGCCAAGCTCAGGGCCAGCCTGAGACACACAGTAAAATCCAGGCTGGAGCTACAGATCCAGAAAACCATTAGCAAAAGAGTTGAGGAACAGCGGTGGAGTACTCATCACTATGATATTAAAATGCTGTTTTAAAAAGAACTGACTGGGGCTGACAAGATGACTCAGCAAGTAAAAGAATTTGCTGTACAATGCTGTGATCTGAGTTTGCCCTAGATCCCACAGTGGAAGGAGCAAAGGAGCCAACTCCAGAGTTGTCCTCTGACCTCCACACACATGGGGCACGCACACACGTGCACGTACACATCGTAAACATATCATTTATTTTAATTTGGTAAACTTCAAAAACCAAAATGTACTTTTACAGCTTTCATATCATTTACTGCAACGTTCCTCAGAGTTGAGACAATTCATCAAGCCAGCAGGCTGCAGAGCACCAGGCATTGTCTAGTTGAGTAGCTTTTCATTAGAAGAACTAAAAAGCAGGCTGTACTAATTCTACACACTCACATGCTGTTAATCCATGTGGGAAATCATACATATAATTCTGATAGATGTAAATTTAAAAAAATTCCTTCCTTAATATCTTTTTCTTCTTTAGTACAACCTGTAACATGCTAATGTCTTAACCAAAAACATGAAGCACTTGGTGGAGGAGACACAGAACGTATCACAAGTAATGCGCTAAGTAATGTTCAATGACCACAAGCATGAGGTGACTACTTACTAAGCAGTTAGACACTCTTTCAATGCAGAATTTTCTTTCCGGCATTTTACTACCATGAGGATTCCAGAGTCCTTGCAACATCTGGTAAAATCTGAAATTAATAAAAAAAAACTTATTATATTAATATGATCTTAAAAGTTCTAATGTTCTAAAACAGTTTAAGACAGAATCCATTATTTAGACTGCACACATCCCATGCTTAATAAAACACATGTACATCAGCAAAGAGCAGACACCAAGTACCACTCACTTTGTAGGAAAGGATCCTCTGAGAGAACTTGGGAGATAAAGGCAGGGAAACTGCCTGGAGACAGATTGTAGTGACTTCATAGTATTTCTTGTGGGGAAAAAAGCACATTACAGTGGAAATAAGTGACAAGAATTAGAACTGCTCCCAGGACCAGGTATCTGGTGTCCATCTATGTTTCTTCTCCTCACATAGCAGAGCTGAAGACTTCCCTTTGACGCCATCAAAGCCCCCACCTTCCGAAGAACCCTGCAATGCGCCCTAACTTCTGGAAACAGAGCTCTCACTTATCACCAAGTCCTAAGATACCACAAAAATTACAAATAGTTTTCTGATTCAGTTCCATCTTGAGATCTCACTGTTGACATCACACTTTTAGTCTCTCGGGCCACATTCTTCCCCCAGCCAGGACACTGGCCACTCTGCCTTGCCCTTGCTCTGCCTCAGATCTGCGGCACCCTCCCCTCCCTGCTGCCCCAGGCCTTTGCAGCAGTCAGCCTGACTGCTCTGCTACCTTGCGGCTACTGTGCTTCTAGAAGTTCCAGCCATTAGCCCATGACATCAGCCTCACAAAGAAGCTGTAGGGTACAGTCTCAATGCTTTAATAGCTTCTGCAGTATGAATTATCAAGGTTCCCTCTTCCCTTGAGCCATGTGCTGCTTTCCAATCCCTAAGAAATATAAGTTATTTATAATTTAGCTTAAAGCAAGCAGGTCATTTCAGGAGTCTTCCTATAGCTATATAAATATAATATGTGAGAAAATATTTTTAAACCACAACCACCAAAAATGACTGAAATAAATAATGTACAAAACTTACAGGGTGGGGGATGGCCAAAACTAGAGCCCCACAGCATGGACCTATCACAGCAGCATGGCTAGACTCTGAAGAGAGCTGGCAGAAAAGGAACAGGAGCCGAAGTCACGTTGACCAAATGAGCTTAAATGTGGTAGTAAGTTTCTGGCCTGTCCAGCCTGTGGTCCAGATTCACAGACCCTCAGTCCTGCAGTCCCACAGACGCTTATATTAATCTTATGCTGACCAGCCTATAGCTCTGACATTTTGCTAGCTAGCTCTTGCTCTTAAACCAAGGCTGTACTTATGGAATACATTAGGTTTCTGGCCCCCTGCCAGAGGTCCAGACCCACAGACCTGCAGTCTCAGGCACCTAGCCACCTGCCGCTGCTTAGGCCCCCCAAAATGACTCAGACGCTTATATTAACTTCATGTTGTTCAGCCTTTGTCTCAAGCACATTGCTGGTTTGCTCTTTCATCTTAACTCAGCCCATCTCCATTAATCTGTCCTGTCACGTGGCCCGTGGCTCACCTGTGTTCCTTACATGTTGTTTCCTTAATTCCGCTCTCCTACCTATGCTCCAATCACTGCCTACTCCTACAGTGCAGGCCAAGGGCCAAAACAGTTCCTTTAATTAAAGAATGACATCCACAGGATATAGAAAGACATTCCCACATCATTTGTTTAATGATATAAAGATGAGTTGCCTTTGTTTCACCTGCCTGACTAAGGCACGTGATTGGTCTAATAAAAAGCTGAACACAAGCCAATAGCGAGAAAGGCAGAGAAAGGACAGGCAGAGCTAGCAGGAAACGGGAATAAAGAGGAAGAGAAATCTCGGATCAAAAAAAAGCAAGAACAAGAAAAGGAGAAGGAGACAAGAGACACTGGAGCCAGAGCGAGACAGACACGTCAGCAGACAAAGAGAAACAGTGAACGTAATCTAGGTCAGAGAGCTGGCAAGAAATAACCTAATAGCCAAGCATTCAAAACTATTAAGTCTCTGTGTCGTGATTGGGAGCTGGTTGGTGGCCCAAAAGAAAAAGAACTGGCACACTCTGCTGGCTTAGTTCATCACAGAACACGTGGTCACTGCACTGTTTTAATATCCATTTTCCATGTCCTAGACGGAAAGCGACAGAAACAGCATTTCTGGGTTCTGGTCACATAAGAGGTACCCACAACCATGTTCTCCTTGCCCCTCAAATTGAAAGAAATCAATAAAATATTAAAGACTGTCAAGAAAACCAGGGGAAAAAAACAAAACAAGCAGTGGACAGAAGCAAATAAAACTGTTCAGGACCTGAAAATGGGAACAGAAGTGACAAAGAAAACACAAACTGAGGTATCCTGGAGACCTCAGGGAGAGAAAATCAGGGTAAACAAACAAACAGGAAGTACAGACGCAAGCATCACCAAGAGACGGAAGAGATGCAAGAAGTAGCTCTGGCACCAAAGACACAATAGAGGTTATAGATTCATTGGTCAAGAAAATGTTAAAGCTAAAAAAGATCCCTGGCATAAAACATTCAGGAAATCTAAGACACCATGAAAAGACCAAACCTAAGATTAACAGGAATCGAAGGCCCAGAAGTGCACTCAACAAAATCATAGAAGAAAACTTTCCCCACCTAAAGAAGGGCTTACCTATAAAGGTAAAGGATGCTTATAGAACACCAAATAGACTAGACCAGAAAAAAAAAGTCACCTTGCCACATAATAATCAAAACACTAAACAGAATAAAGAAGGAACATTAAAAGCTGTAAAGGAAGCCAAGTAACATCTAAAGGCAGGCCTATCAGAATTGCACCTGACTTCTCAGTGGAGACTCTAAAGGGAGGAGAGCCTGGACAGACCTCTTGAGGGCTCTAAGGACTATGGACGCCAGCCAAACGACTATACCCAGCAAAACTGTCAATCACCACAGATGGAGAAAACAAGATCACTTCATGACAAAGTTAAATTTAATCAATATTCATCCAAAAATCCAAACTATAGAAAGTACTAGAAGGAAAACTCCAACCCAAGGAAGATAGCTACATCCAGGCTATACCTGAAAACTTAGGCAATAGATAATCTCACACAGCAAATTCCAAAGAAGGGAAACACACACAAACACACACACACACACACACACACACACACACACACACACACACACACACACACACACACACACACACACACACACACACACACACACACACACACACACACACACACACACACACACAAACTGGAGTTAACAATCACCAGCTGTCAGTGGTAGTTCCAACCTTTAGTAAGTCCTGGAGAGGGGAGTGTGGATTGGAAATTACAGAGACAGACAGAAAGAGTTAGATGGAGAAAGAAAACTTAGTCAGAAGGTCACCAGGTCACCAAATGAATACTCAGCTGCCCCGATTTTATTTCCTCCGACTTTTTATAACAAGTACAAATAGGCATAAATCCTTCAATTCCCAAAACAAAAGACACCTGGCAGCCACTAACAACAGCTTTTGTCAAAGCATCCTATTATGCAGTCTGGGTATGGGGGAGGGGGGAACATGACAAGCTCCTGCTCTCTGACCTTGAGTCAAGACCCACTATGGAGTCTCTGTGGGCCCCTACAATCAGCTATTTCAATGGAACCAATTTGCCAATAAAAAGACACTAACAGAATGGATACAAAAACAGAATCCATCCTTCTGCTGCATACAAGAAACATACCTCAAAATCAAAGATAGAACTTACCTCAGAGTAAAGGGTTAAGAAGAGACTTTCCAATCAAGTGGACCTAACAAGCAAGCTAGTGATGTGTGAATGACTTTCTGTATGCTGTGAATATCAATCTTTAAATTAAGGAGCTGTTTTGACCCTTGGTGAGCACCGTAGCCATAGGCAGGAACACAGTTAGAAGGCGGGTGGAGTCAGAGACAGAATAAGCCAGACGCCCAAATAAGCAACATGTAAGGAACACAGGTGAGCCACGGGCCACATGGCAGACAGATAATGAGAATGGGTTGAGTAAAGATGAAGGAGCTAGCTAGCAATGTGCCTAAGCCATGGCATGAAGTTAATAAATCTGTGTGTTTCTTTGGGATTGGTGGCGGCGGGCAAGTGCCAACTGTGGGAGTAGGTAGGCCAGAAACCTCATTGTTACAAGCTAGTGCAGCTATCTATGCTAATATCTAACAAAATAGACTTCAAACCACAATTAACCAAAAGAGATGGAGAAGGACATGCAATATTAATTAAACGATAAATTCACCAAGATGTTGTCTCAATTCTGAACATCTATGCCCCAAATACAAGGGCACTCATATTTGTAAAAGAAACACCCAAAACACAAACAACACACCTGCTTCTCAGCATCTCATGGAACCTTCTCCAAAACTGACTGTATGCGCAGTCGCAAAGCAAATCTTAACTGACAAAAAAGTGGAATAACTCCCTCTACCTTATCAGACCACCATGAATTGAAGGTAGAATTCAACAACAAGAAAGCCTACAAACTCATGGAAACTGAACACGTCTCAACTGAGTTACCCATGGGTCAAAAGAGAAATAAAAAGTGAAGGCAGAGCTAAGAGGAAAGTTCACAGCACTCGGTGTCTACATAAAGAGCGTGGAGAAATCTCACACGTGACCTAACAGAGCACCCGAAGCAAACTCACCCAGAAGGAGCAGATGACAGGAAATAATCAATAAAATAAAATAAAAAAACAAAGAGAACAATACAAAGAATCAATGAAACAAAGAGTTTTCCTTTCAGAAAAATCAACAGGAGAAAGAAACCCTTATCCAAACTAAAGGCAGAGATAGAATATCCAAATTAACAAAATCAGAATGTTAAGGAGAACACAGTAACAGACACTGAGGAAATCCACAATCATTAGGTCACACTTCAAAAACTTGTACTCCACAAAACTGAAAAACCTAAAAGAAATGGACAAATTTCTTGAAAGATAGCACACACCAAACAAGAACAGATAAACAATTTAAACAAACCTAGGCTGTGGAATAATCTTTTTTGTGCTGTGGATACGTCACTCAATTGGTTTTAGAAAAAGCTAAATGGTCAAAAGCTAGGCAGGATTTGGTGGGCAGAGAGAGTGATGGAAATAAGGAGTCGCAGCCAGATGCAGAGGAAGCAAGGCATGGAAGAGATGAGATAACAAAGCCATGAGCTCAGGGAAGCACAAATTAACAGAATTAGGTTTATTTAAGTTATAAGAGCTAGTTAGAAACAAACAAGCCTAAGATATCAGCTGAGCTTTCATAATTAATATCAGTACTCCTAAAATAATTAAAAGAAATAAAAACAGATGGAACACTGCCAATATCTTTTTATAAAGCCAGTTACCCTGATACTCAAACCACACAAAGACTCAACAAAGAAAAAGAATTTTACAAACCAATTTCCTTCATGATCATTGGTGCAAAATATACTCAATAAAATGCTGACAAACCAAATCCAAGAACATAGCAAAAAGATCATCCACCATAAACAAGTAGGCTTCATCCCAGAGATGCAGGGATGGTTCAACATGTGACAATCTGCCAATGTCATCGCCCATCTAAAGAGACGGAAAGAAAAAGAATCACAGAACATCTCATTAGGTGCTGGGAAGCCTTTGACAAAATCCAACACCCCTTCATGATAACAGTTTTGTAGAGATCAGGGGCACAAGGAATATACCTAAATATAATAAAATCAATATACAGCAAGCCAACATCAAATTAAATGGAGAGAAACTCAGAACAATTGCACTGAAGTCAGAAACAAGACAAAGATGTTCACGCTCTCCACATCTATTCACTACAGCTGGAGTGATAGGACATCAAAAGGAGAGCAAAGGGATACAACCGGGAAAGAAGTCGAAGTATTGCAGATGACATGACAGGAAACATAGGCAACCCCCAAAAGCCTACCAGGGAACTCCTACAGATGTTAAACCTTTAGTAAAGTGGCTGCATACAAGATTAACAGAAAAAACTTACTAGCTCTCTTATATACAAACAATAAAGGATTGAAAAAGAAACCAGGGAAACAACACCCTTTGCAAGAGCCTCAAACAATATAAAGTATCTTGGGGTAATTCTAGCCAAGCAAGTCAAAGACCTGTATGTAACAAGTCTTTCTCTGAACTGCCAGCTAGCTCCCAAATAATAGCATGGAGACATTGTTAATTACAAAAACTCAGCCTTAGCTCAGGCTTGTTCCACTAGCTCTTATAATTTGAATTAACCTATTTATTTTTAAATCTACACTCTGTAACTTCGCTTGTTACTTCAACTCTCCCTTCTGCTCATCCTGTTTTCTCCAAGCTGGCTGGAAACTCTACCTTTTTCTTCCTAGAGTTTTCTCTGTCCAGAAGTCCTACCTATACCTCCTGCCTAGTTATTTGGCCTTTAGCTCTGAATTAAACCAAGCACAGTGACATATCTTCACATAGTGTAATCAAATATCTCAAAACAGCTATATGACAAAAAAAAAAAAAAAAAAAAAAAAAAAAACTTCAAATCTCTACAGAAAGAAATTGGAGAAGATATCAGATGAAAAGATCCTCCATGTTCATGGAGCAGTAGGATTAACATAGTAAAAATGGCCATCTCATCAAAAGCAATCTGCAGATCAACCCAATTCTCACAAAAATTCCAACACAATCCTTGATAGACCTGAAAGAACAATATTCAACTTCATATGGAAAAACAAAAAATCCAGGATAGGTAAAAGAATCCTATATAATAAAAGAACTTCTGGACGTCTGGAGGTATGCCCATCCCTGATCTCAAGTTCTACAGAGCTATGGTGATTTAAAAAGAAAGAAAGATAAGCAGCAGGCTACTGGCATCAAAAGACACAGGTCAATCAATAGAATCAAATGAAAGAATGAGATGTAAATACACGAAATGGACACCTGATTTTTGACAAAAAAAAAATGCCAAAATTATACAACAGGGGGGAACAAAGCATCTTTGACAAATGGTGCTGGCATAACTGGATGTCAGCATGTAGAAAAATGCAAACAGATCCACATCTGTCACCCTCCACAAAATTCAAGTCCATGGGGATCAAAGGACCTCAACATAAATCCAGTTACACTAGGATTGACAATTAATAAATGGACTTCATGAAACTTGAAAGCTTCTGTAAGGCAGAGGACACCGTCAATAAGACAAGACAGCAGCCTACAGAATAGGAAAAGATCTTCACCAACTCACACCTGACAGTCGGCTGATCTCCAAAACATATAGAGAACTCAAGAAACTAGACATCAAAAAGCCAAATAATCCAATTAAAAATGGGGTACAGATTTAAACAGAGAATTTTCAACAGAAGAATCTCAAATGGCAGAGAAACAAATAAATGTTCAACATCCTTAGTCATCAGGGAAATGCAAATCAAAACAACTCTGAGATTCCATCTTGTACCTGTCAGAATGACTAAGATCAAAAACACAGATGATAGGCTATGCTGGAGAGGACACAGAGCAAAGGGAACACTCCTCCTTTGTTGGTGGGGGTACACACTTGTACAGCCACTTTGGAAATCAATATGGTGGTTTCTCAGAAAATTGGGAATCAATCTACCTAAAGACCCACCTATACCACTGTAGTGGATTTATGTGTTCCATTGTGACTAATTGTCCCGCCTATGAGTCTAATAAAAAGTGCTGATTGGTCAAAGGCAGACAGGAAGTGTGGGCGGGGCTATCAAACTAAGAAAACTCTGGGAACAGGAAGAACAGAGCAGAATGCCAGAGAAAAGCCAGCAGATGCAGAGGACAACTATGCTGCTCTGAGAAAAGGTACTGAGCCTCATAGCTGAACAGAATAAGTGTCATGGGTTAGATTAAGGGTAAAGAGTTAGCAAGTTATGTGCCTGGGCCTTAAGCCAATCGGCCTAAAATTAATGTAAGCATCTGTGTGTCTCTGCGGGTCTGTGGGTCTGCAGGTCTAAACCTTGAGGCTAGGCCTGAAAGTCCGGGCCAGAAACCTCTTACTATATACCACTCATGGGTTTATACCCAAAGGATACTTCATCCTGTCACAAGGATACTTGCTCAACTATGTCCATAGAAGCTTTATTTGTAATAGCCAGAGCCTGGAAACAACTTAGATGCCCCTCTTAATGGGTTAAGAGATTGTGGTACATTTACATAATGGAGTATTATTCAGTTACTAAAATGACATCAGGAAATTGGAAGGTAAACGGAGGGAACTAGAAAAAAAATCCTGAATGAAGTAACCCAGACCCAGAAAGATAAACATGGTATAAACTCATAAATGGGTATCAGCTGTAAAGTAAAGGAGGACCATGCTACACCCCATAGACCCAGAGAGGCTTGGTAACAAGGAAGGCCCAAAGAAGAACACATGGATCTCCCCAGGAAGGAGAAATAGAGGAGATCTCCTAAGTGGGGGCAGATGGGGATGGAAACTTGAGGGACTGGGTTTCTTGAGTAGATGGAGGGGCATAGTGCTGAGAGAGGGCTGGAAAGGGAAGGGAACATTTCAGGGTCATGTGGAAACCCGAGACAAGGGAAACTCCTAAATCTACAAAGATAACCTAGCTAAGACTCCGAGCAATACTATATATATAGCCTGAACTGGCCACCTCCTGTGATTTTACTGGTGACTACCACAACTGTCATTACAGAACCTTCAGCCAGTAACTGACAGAAACAGATACAGAGACCCACAACTAAACATTAGTTGGAGCTGAGCGAACACTGCTAAAGAGAGGGAGGAAGACTGTAGGAGCCAGAGGGCTCAAGGACACCACAGGAAAACCCACAGAAACAACTAACTAACCTGGCTCATGGGGGCTCAGAGTCTGAAACAATATCCAGGAGTCCGCATGGGGCTGACCTAGGCCCTCTACATATGTGACAGTTGTGTAGCTTGGTCTATTCGTGGGACTCCTAACATGGGAGCAGGGACTGTCCCCAAGTCTTTGGCCGGCTCTTGAGATCCTATTCCTCATACTGAATTGCCCTACCCAGCCTTAATACAAGGGGAGGTGCTTAGTCCTACCTCAACTTGATATGCCATGGTCTGCTGATACCCAAGGAAGGCCTACCCCTTTCTGAACAGAGGATTGAGGTGAGGTGGGAGGAGGGGTGGGAGGAGGGGTAGGAGGGAGGAAAAACCGTGCTCAGAAGGTAAAATAAATAAATATATTTTTAAATGTTTAGGAGGAACCAGAAGGCCTAGGATAATGGACAAAGCAATAATTCATACTGCAGTTAATTATTTGTAAGTATAGTTTCCAGCTACTGTGATATGAACAAACACTGAGGGAGTGTCCAATACACCATATGCTAAGGAGACCTAAAAATATCAAATACTTGCTTGGTGGTGGTGGCATATGCCTTTAATCCCAGTACTTGGGAAGCAGAGGCAGGTGGATCTCTGGGAGTTCAAGACCAGGCTGGTCTATAGAGTGAATTCTCAGACAGCCAGGGCTACAAAAAAAAAAAAAAAAAAAATCTTTTACATGTCTTTCTTCACTTAATGAGTTTCATGGAACATGGTATTTTACTATCCAGAACTAAGGTATTGATTGAGATACAATGGTTTTTAAAAGATACATCAGTTATTCTGTTACTGCAGGCTAGAAAGATGGCCCACACTTAGGTGTTCCTGGTGCTCTTGCAGAGAACTGGTTTAGCTCTCAGCACCCACATGATAGGTCCAAAGGAATCTAATAACCTCTTCTGATCTCTGGAGGCACGAGGCAGACACATGGAACGTACACAAAAGAAAAATATTTATTCATACACATAAATAAGTTTTAAATTTGGGTTTCTGCCTAGAACCATTATTCATATCCCTATTATTTAAAAAATATTTTTACAACCAGTTTTTAAAGATTTTTTAAAGACTTATCTTATTTTTAACTACGTGTATATCTGTCTGTGGGTAAGGTTATGTCCACATAAGTGCAGGTGCCTATGGAGGCCAAAAGAGGGCAGCAGATTCTCTGGAGCTGGAGTTAAGGAGGTTGTGAGTCACTCCGTGAGGGTGCTTTCTGTCTGATTGGCACTGTTGGTCATTATCATCTCTTCAATTTCATGTTATGTATAGAATTTGTCCAAAAACAAAGTTAAAAATAAGGAAGTATATAACATGAAACTCAAGAGTTTCATGGAAATTAAAAACTTGGAGGGGAATCCTTCGAAGGAAGTATATAACATGAAACTCAAGAGTTTCATGGAAATTAAAAACTTGGAGGGGAATCCTTCGAATCATCTGTTTGCTAGAATATAAATTTAATGAGATCAAAATGTGATTCTCAGAAGAAGCTGTCAGTGTACGCTGCTGTCACAAGGAACACTGGTTTATGGAAGAACACAGGCGATGGAAGGACCAGTGGTATTACATAAGGGCTTCAGATAACTCTAAATTCATTTCCCCACGGGGGAGAAAAACCATATCACCTTATGTGGCTTTTTTAAAAAATAATTCTTCTGATTTTCCATGTAATTTAATTATTATTTTCCTGCAAGGCACTTATTGATAAAACAACAATGGCAGCTACAACACTGATTGTATTAAATGCTTCATATACATAAAATCTCTACCACTGGCCACCATTATGACCTTCAGTTGCCCTTGAGGAAACTAAGCTTTAAATAGGTGACATCCCAAGCCATATAGTATTGGCACAAACTGAACTAAAGCCAGACTTTTTAAATTCAAGAAAAGTATCTGTAACTAGTGCATCCCACTCACTCCTTTCCATGATACCAAGGGTTGAGAGGCTCTCTACTTTGTAAGAACATTCAGGCCAACGAAACAGACTAGCAGTTCACTGTTCTCAGTAACTCATCATGCTCCATCACTGTCACTGCTGGGTCCTCACTGAATAGCAACCTAGTAGCCACTAAAAATAAAGTAGCATCAGACACCTCAGCTCCTAAGTCTATATTCTGTAGAATTCTTATCAATTTTTTAAAACATTTTAAGCGAGAATTTTACACATTAGAAAATGGCTTCTCCAAATTGAATATAATGGGCTATTCTTTTTCAGTGTATTTATTTTTTCTGTGACCGGATGGGCTTACTTAGAGCTCCAGACATGAGCACAGATGAAGGGTTGTTTACAGGGACAGTGGCAGATACTTTGGTTGTCTATTTGAAGAGGCCAATGAGAATAAATTCATAAATGCAATGATAAAGCCTCTTCCCCCCCAATAAGCTCACAATCATACAAAATGATAAATTCTGCATTTTAGATTTAAATGTGTCATACGCACACTGTACTAGAACCAAAGACACATTTGTCTGTCCACGATGTCAGAGCCATTATTTTAAAGAGTAATGATGAGTTCACAAGCTACATCATCAGTATATTGACTGCATTTGCCAAGCGGTCTCAATTTCCCTTGATAGCCGGCCAATAAGAGACTAGTTTCAATCTTAATTACTAATGCTAACTCTCAGATCACACATCATGTAGTAATATTCTCTCTCTCTCTCTCTCTCTCTCTCTCTCTCTCTCTCTCTCTCTCTCTCTCTCTCTCTGTGTGTGTGGGTGTAGGGTATAAAAGGGTAAAAAGAACAAAGTTCCAGGAATGGGAGGTAGACACAGAAAAAGCAATCTAGAAACCACTGCAGGTAGAGAGATTATTAAGAGATGCCTTGGAAAGCTAGTTCAGGGCAAGCTTCAGACGTGAGCGAAGCTGCAGAGGTGAGGAAGACAGGACCCCAGAGCAGTTAGGTGCAGAACCAGGTCTGGATACATGAACAGACAGATGGTAATTTAAATTGGGAACTTAGACACAGGGCTCTCAGGTGACACTTAGGCTTCCACTCCATCATCATGTTCTGTGTGCAATGCAAGTGAGGGGCCACTTTTCCACAGTCTCAGGGCTCAGGAAGTCCTTAGCCTGCGGAGTTTAGTATGTCTGTGTGCTCACATGGCTCCAATCTCCATTGTTTCCTTTACATGTGGTATTTTTTTTCAGTATTAAGTAGTTATTAATCTGTGCTTCACATGTGGGGCTGGTGGCTGCAAACATAATGGCATGCAGAGTCATCCTTTTTCTGTGTTTGCACTGTTTTGTCATATGGGGTCACCAGAGCAAGACACAGCCTGAAGCCAATGTTCCACACAATTTGGAGTAACTTCGAGCAGTTCAGGGCAGCCTGATCTCAACAAAGTGCTGCCAGAATTTGAAAGGAAGTCAAGTGACCAGCAAAGCACCTGACTATACGATGCCTTTTTAAAGGATCTGGGTAGGAGATTCTCAGATGGCAGCAGCTAAGAGCATCACCGATGACAGGTGGGGGACTGAGAAAGTAGCCAGGCAAGGGAAGCCAAGTGGGTCTGTTTCCTCCATTTTCCTTAAATATCTCATTACCGGACCTGACACAGTCTACTCATACATCAGAACGGTCAGCATCCTAAAAGGAGCTGATGTGACAAATACTCAACTTTTAAACAGTTCAGTGTCCACAAAGACAGTACAAGCCTCAGAGTTAATCACAGGAGCAGCTTCATTCACCTCATATTAAAATAACTAGTACATGTATCTTTCTTAAAATAAGTTAACTTGACCATAAAGAGAATATTACACAGGTATTCATTAAAGGAACAGCATAGTGATAGCCATATTCTACCTTCTTGAAGCAAGAGATGTGTTTTTAAGTCAACATCATATCTAACTCTTAAACCCACTGTCAAAATAAAAATACTACACCACAAAATAGCTCCCAGCCATTACAAACAGCACACTGATAGGTGCTGATCTCCAGAGTTCTTTTCTTTGTCTTTTCTGAGGAGTGTGTTATCAACTTGCTGGGCTCAAGTATCTCCTGCCTTTGCTCCGCTGCCCGAGCTGGAATCCCAGCATGGGTAAGTTGTACCACTAGCAGCCTCCAGGATACAGAAGATGTCAGTAAGGCTTCAGAGTGTGCTGAGGAGTACCACTGCTCAGAACAGAAGCACAAAGCAGCTGTGCAAGACCGTGGGGCTATAGCTCGGGTTACTACACAGCAGAGATACATACTTTCTCAGGGATAGTCTGGGGAACAAGAGCTGAACAAACTTTTGTCAGGGTTTCGGTACTCTATAAACATGGAACAAAGTGTTAACTTAAAAAAGAAGAAAGGTGGCTGTAGGCTGGGAGAGTGGGTAAGGGAACCAGGGCTGACCTGGAGGCATGAGGAAGCCACCTCTCCATTATTGCCCCTTTTCCTCAGCCCCTGTTTAGGGACACCTGGTGGGAACCCCACTGAGACCAAGCAGCTTCCCATCACCCTCCAGGGCTGTTTTGGATGTATAGTTAAATTTCATTAAATACTGATTGTTCTCAATTACAATTTTAGAAATACCTTTTTGTGAAATGTATGTCTACAAGTTTTCATCAAGTGAAAAACATTATTTCAAGGTAAAAAGATACTCAATTTCTTCTAATTTAACACAGTCACACCAACTGCCAAAACAAAAGGAATCTGACAATAACATGTGCTACCTTGGTGGTAAATAGATCTAAATTCTCAGTTTTGAAGAGAAAAAAAAAAAACACGGGGAAAGGGGCTAAAAGACGCGGTGTCCTAAATTTAATTAGACATTAATATGTGTGCTATCCCTGGTTAACAAGGCAAATGGATCCCTTTGGTTCTGGCTGTGGTTTATTTAGAGATTGTCAATGTTACTACTTAGGATGGGGTCCTATGGAGGTGCTATCTCACCATTTATATTTTCACACACTTATGATATCGCTATCACACTCCTAAAATAAGTGGAAGGTCCACGCCACATTTCAGGCCAACAAAATGCTACGGACTCTATTTTTATTTCAGGACATAAACATTAAAATAAATCTGTACTGCTCACTTCTTCCAATGTTGAACAGTAATAAAACTACATAGGGTTTTTTCTCCTTTTTAATGTTACAAGTAGACTTCAGAAGTAGGTATTTAAGCACTTAGCTTTAAAATTTAGCTCTCCATAATATACTACAAAAATTGTGACAACAAAATCATTTTGTGACAAAATTATTATGCTTTTAATTTTCTATTAAATTATGAATTATTAACATTCTGCACTTTAAAGATTAGTCTGTGTATAGAATGAATTTAGTGGTGCATTTAATGAGACAAGATGATAGAATGATGAACATGAAAGATTATTCTATATTGTAGTGCATGAGCTGCTTGACAATTCCAGCACAGTCCAACAGAAAGCTCCTCTCTAGATTGATCACGGCTCAGTTAACAGCACTGAATATCTAATACCTCCAACTCAATTAATTCTCACCTGATTAACATCAGACTGATATTCAAACTAAATCATCTCTCCAGTCAAGTAGAAATCAATATTTCTGATTTTACTTTTAAATTACAATAGAAAATAAAATGCATGCATCTTCAATATGCCAAGAATAGCTTTCCTAGTCTACCATGGCATGGCTAACACAGTTGATTAAAGTATTATTCTAATTTGAGCACCACTATGTAGCAGGATCTGATTAATCTGAACCCAGAGATGGAGTGAGGTAATTAAATATATCTTATACAGGGCAAATAGAAAATTGACATAAAATAAACTTTACTTCTTTAAAACAAACCTCACTGTTTATCAGCTCAAGTAGTTAACAATATAGTTTTATTAGAGATTGATTACTCTCAGAAAAAAAAGACACGTCAGGCACATTTAATGGGCCAGGAAACAGTGGCCCTTCTTAGATCATGGTCCTTCTGTAAAGGCAGGCACTGACCTGAAACCAAGCTAAGTATTTCTAAGTGACCTTCCCAACCAACCTTGCTGAATATGGACATCAGCAGATCCCAAACTAAGAAAACTATTATGCAAATTTGTAACTGTTACTATAAAAGAATGTGGAATTGGCTTTACCCTTCATTTCCTTTAAATTTAATATGAAGACAAACTGTAAAGCCAAATTATTTGCTGTGTTTATTGACCAGAAGTGACTGTTTTTGCTTGTTAACAAACTCAAACATTCAGAAGAATATTAGAAAAGCTTAAAAATTTTAGAATGAAAAATAACAGCTAAATGTAGTTTATTAGAGTTGAGAATTTTGAGTAGTGTAAATCAAAATTCTTCTGTACATACAATGCAGATATATAATAGAACTATGTTATAACATGTGCTTTTTTCTGAACTTTATATTCCTGCATTTGGAGATAAGGGAGCACGAAGAAGCACAAAGCAACAAACTTTACCTTTTTATTCTGCTAAATATCAGACAATATGAATACAAATGACTAAATAAATAATTATTTAAAATACTGCTAATGCGCTTCACAGTGGTAGATTTCAGATTAATTCTGTGCTTCTCGTGTGTAAGCAGAGAGCAGTGATAAGATCTAACAAGTCAAAAATCCGTGCCAAGGAGAGCCTTGCAAACTTAGAAGACACTACAGAAAAATACTTCACTTTTGTTCTCTGTTATTAAGAACTTTATCAAAAGACTAAAAAGGAACCATAAGGTATAATTCATCTCTCCAAATATATACTTTTTGCCATAAGAATAGAGGTAGAAAATGTAGATGTTACAAAGTCTTCTTTGTTAAACTCCACAAAGAATATTTTTAATTTTAAACTAGAATGTTAACGGGGTTGATTGAAATAAACAGAAATAAATTAATGCTAAATAATTACTAAGGAAGTTTTGTTTATGGAAATGAATAATTCAGTGTTTCACAAACTAAAGTCAAGCAGCAGCTGCTTTGCTGACATTAAGCTAAAAAGAGCTTCCTTAAAATGTACAAGCTTGAACACTACAGGATCATTGTATTTTCCATCAGAGTATGTTATTCATAGGTCTTCTGGGTTTGTGTAAAATATTCCACGGTTGCAATACTAACCAGCCAATCATGTAAGGAGTCTCAGCATCACCATTTTCATGGGAAGACTCTGTCACATTCTACTTAGCTGAATATATGCATAATTTCTGGCCCGTTACATCTTATAACAGCTGGGAAGAGAAAATAATTCTAACAATCTGTTCCTGGCCTACTTGGCCCTGGGTTTTATTGTAATTCCAAAATGAGCTCTGGACTGCCTTTCAGCCCAACCCAGTCTCAGTCTGTCTCCTATTCATCAAAAGAGCGCGCGAAGGAGAGAGCAGAGTGAAGAAACACTGTCCCATTTATCTCTTACATAACACCCGAGTCTTACATATGAGCACTCACTGGGTATGAAACATGGAAACATTTAAAAGGTTAAAACTAGAACCCAAGATGAATCCGATGACATAGTAAAACATCAGCTGTCACAAAGGGAAAGTAGGTCCTGTGCTAATGTAACTTTTGTTTTAGGTTTATCTGTTGTACATGGCAAGTAAAGCCTGCAACTCTTGAGTGGATCATAAAATACAGTAGACAGAGAACAGTATCCTCTTCTATGACCTTCACTAACACAGCTGCCAGTGCACATCAGCCATTTTAACACACAAGCACACTATTTAAATCATGTTGAACACAGGTATCTCATCTAACATCTGTCAAGTCTTCACGAGGAAAACATTTTTCTTTTTCTCCCCATTTAGTTTTATGAGAGAGTCTGACTACATCATCCATGTTGGCTTGAAACTTGTGGGGCCAAGAGCTAAAATGCCACTGACGTAGGGCAGGGTACTTTTTTCTCCTCTTCAGAATCTACATTGTTACGTTGCTCACTCTTGTCTTGAATACGGACTGAGCATATTTCTCTCCCTCCAGCTGAGAAACTAATCAGAACTCTGTCCTTTGACACTTATTCTCAAAGGCAGACAAGAAGCAAAACACTGTTACGGAGTCAGAAGAGGGGACAATGAGAGAGGAAGCAATGGATACATTTTCAGTAGGGCTGTCCAGGTAGTCTCTTTGAGGGAACTCTCAGAAGAGAAACAAAGAAGCAAGAAAACCAACAAGCAGTTTTCCAGCCAGGAATATCAAAATGTCTAATTCTGCATGTGACAATCCAAAAAGACATCTAAAAGAAATGGGCAACAAGAAAGATAACAGAGGCTGAGCTTCTACATTGCTAAACATGGCACAGGCCACTCCACCAACCATTCCAAAGGCCAATAAGTGCCTCAGCCACTCGTGTGGGAATCAGACAGGGTGTGCGTTCAAGAGCTAAGGGGAAGGTAATGATGAAGACATAAGACTTAATTTCAAAACGCCACATGGTCAGCCCTCAGATCACATACTCACAGGTAGCACTGTACGGAACAAGCAGGTCTATTTTTTTTATTATTTATGTATTTAAAAGTGTATACACATACACACACACACACATGGAAAAGGAGTCTGAATCTGAGAGAGCTGATGTGATAGACGGGAGGTGTCAGAGGGATGAAAAGGAGAAATGCTGTAATTAGTCTAGAATTTCAAAAAATAAACATTATTAAAAATAAAAATTAAAGGTGTGTAATAGAAATAATCTGTTAGGAAAACATTCACTAAGGACATTTCTGGAGTAGCAGAATGTAGAAACTGTATTTATTATTTTTAAACAAAATGGAACAGAGACTAAGTATCAATGCAACTTCTCCACGGTAACCAAAAAATTAAAAGTTATCTCTGAAGCAGCAATGAGCCCAATCTCTAACAGGCTTTGGAGTGAGGACCCGAGGACCGTTAAGTCCCGGATCATGAGCTGGAATGACTGACCAAGTACATTACAGCCTGTTCTGAGAACCTCTATTTTACCCAAATCAATGAACACACATGTATTTCCTAAAGAGAAGTCGGGGACTGGAAACACAGCTAAGTGATGGAACACTTGTATAGCAAGCCCAAGGCTGTAGGTGCTACTTCCCAGCATCACGCAACCAAGGCAGGCAGTGTAATACTGACGACAGGAAGAACAGAGGATTCAAAGGCTTAGGGCCAAAGAGATTTATTAACCTTCTGAAAGTAACTGAGATGCTCTAATAAATCTGGGGGTTCTGGTATTGCTCATTTATGTTGGTTTTAACTTGTCAACATTAATTCCATTAATTTCTTAACTTGCAATTAAGAATTTTCTTTATTTTTGTGAAATAAAAGATTAATTCCTAGCTGCCAGTATTCAATGTTTACATACGAGTTCTTTTGTTACACTTTTAACTAGTTTCTGTCAACACCTCTTTCAGAAAATATCACATTTGTTGAAGCACCACATACCCTGTGATGTCATAACCATTTGAGACTTATTAGCTAAGCATCACACTTACTTTTAGGAAACAAGAATTTTGCATGTTGGCCATGTTTCCTTTTATACATTATTTTCAATCTTCAATGTACAAAAACAGAGAATGAGAAACATTCCTAAATATCCCCATTAGATTTAAATGATTCCAACTACAAATATATCTAGGCTGAGTACTATCACTGTTTTAGAAATCTACATTTTTCTAGAAGTGTTACCTTTTAGTATATACAAAATAAGAAATCTGGGTATATGCTAAGTGTTCAAACTATTTTAAAAACTGAATATTTTATCTTACAGAGTGTATTAGAAGGAATGTTTTCTATGCTCTTATCTTAAGGATAAAAAAATACACATACTTCTAGCCCAGTCGCTATGTGTAAAGAACAAAACCTTGGGTTTATAATGGAAACGTCAACTGATGGGCAACAACTATACTCAGCCAGGAGCATCAGAGGGGAACATTTCAGAGACAGACTGTTCATCACAAGATGAACAGTGCAATGGAGTGAAGGGGCCTCTGAGAGCAAAACATGGATATGATATAAGCCTACCCGATAGGATAGTTCCTGTAAGTCACTCTCTACTGACTTACAAAGCCAGGGTTTCCCAGGCTTTTGAAAAGGAAGAGTTTTCTACATTGTTGTACCAAGTGGTGGTTTTTACTCTATAGTCTTAACTACGATGCACTCTTCAAATTTTCCTGTGAATCTAGCTTATTGCATTTTCAGCCTTTAGGGTTTTGGTGGCCATGTGGAGCTCCTGAACAAGCAATAATAAAGCTTCTGGGTTAACTCTTTATTCAATAGGACACTCCATAGTCCTCTTGTAGCAGAGACACCAAGCTCTTCCCCTTATCTGTAAATCCTGTTAAAACAGTGTCCAGATCCACCTAACAGCTCGTGATGATTAAAAATGTATTTGTTCTGCATTGTAGACTGAAATTTATTCAACATAACAGAAAGACAAGCTACCCTGAATTTTGACATATAGCACTCACTATTCTATAAGCAAAGCAACTGTATAGAAATGCATATGTAGCAAGGAAAAAGAGCATTTTCTTTCTTTTGTGTCCACATCCACCAAGACTCTCATGTTACAATGCCACCTACCTCATTGTAGACAGCATTAGACTACAGATTTTCTCCACCCACAGATGACTCTGCCACTGACGGTTTCAATGCACACACAGAATTAAGACAGAGAGGAAAGTCCTGTGACATAACTACCTGGTCAAATTTAACCCTACAACCAAATTCAAAGGTGCATTAAAAAAGAAAATCAACAAAGTTTTAGCAGAATTGAATGAACTCTAAAATTATAGAAATAGGTTTATTTATTTATTTGATTGCTTACTTACTTATTTACTTATTTTGCTTTCCAAGACAGGGTTTCCCTGTATAGCCCTGGCTGTCCTGGAACTCACTCTCAGGCCCATGCTGGCCTCAAACTCAGAGATACTCCTGCCTCCTGCCTCTGCTTCCCAAGTGCTGGATTAAAGGCTGTGCCACCATCTCCCAACTAAAAAGGGGAACTTTTAAAAGACATATTTTGGGCAGTTATATAGCTCAACTGTTAGAGGTGCCTGTTACCACGTCTGATGACCAAAGTCTGGTACCTGGGACCCACTACAAGTTCCCCTCTGACCCCCCTCCAATCCCCGCTCTCCCTCTCTACACAAAATAAACAAATCAATTTTAAAGATTATTGTGATTTAAAGCCTAGAAGCTAGGACTCAAAGCCGTATTTCCCGACCGAGTTCACCGACCTGACTTCTCCTCATGGCTCTTCTTTTTAAGCCCTGTGTCAGGCTGTTTTGTAAGCTACTGTCAATTCACACTGTCATCTCCCCTCAAACAGGAAAAGCACCTGTGACATCCAGCCTGAGCCCAGATATATACTGAACATGATTTCAATCTCATGGCACTGAGACAAGCAAAAGAAAATGGATCTCATGGAGTTAAAAGCTGTAACAGTGAAACTACTGTGCTTGCCTTCCCGCAGAGCTACTGTTCACAGGAGAGTCCTGGAGGGAACCACTACATGCATAATTACACACAAATAAGACCAATCCTGAAACTAAGAAAAGCTGGTGGGAATATAAAATGCAACTTCTCAAGAATAATGCAACTCCCTACACTGAAGATTTTTAGAGATGAAGTGTCAGTTAATAAGCCTGACAAGATTTGATATGTGATGAAACCTAGCACAATAAAAACAGCAACTTCAGCATTGCAGCTGAACCCCGGGAAAAGGCACAGCCCATCTGAGTTTGCTTCTGGACACTCATCCTTCTGTGGGTCTTGACAATAAGAGAGTCCTAGAGAGGTGGTCAGGACTTGAGAGGCCAACGGTCACAATGGACGGTATAAACTAAGCAGGTCTTACAATCCTCACAGGGCATCTATGGGACATAGACAGCATTTAGTTTATAGGGGAATGTAACTAATTTGTGGCTTTAAATGTAAGAGTTCTGACTGACCCCACACACAGTGGTGACTGTCACTGGGCTGCAGACCTAACCAGCAACAGGGCTGTGGCTAAAACTGGATGAGGGAAGAAATCTTCTGGATGGACGGAGAAAGATAGTCTGTGTGCTCACAGAACAGATCAGGACAAAGATGACCAAGATAATGCTAGGTAAAAGCTGCAGGATACTAACGGCATAAACCTTTCCTCAGTGTTCAATAAAACAAGCAAAAAGAGCTCTTAGAAGCAAACGTTGGCTGGCTGCCACCACTCTAAAAGGAGATTCACAAACCTCACAGACTCGAGGCAGTCAGTAGAGGGAACTCAGCCCCAGCTGCTCCAATCCCACTTCCTGGGATGTGCTACCTTACCAGAAGCATCCACATCCTCAGAACACCAGCAATGGCTCCTTGTTCTCAACAGAATGCTGAGGGTACGCATATAGGAAGCCTCAAAAAAAAGTAGAGAGAAGTAAACAGAAGAAAACCATACAGCACAAGAGCTTCTCTGCACCTTTAGAAGACTTCCGCGGGGCTCAGCAAAACCACCCAGGGAATGTCAATCACACTCACTAGAGATGATAAGCCAAATGTAGCTTCATCGGGAAAGAAAAAAATTCTTCCTAAAAGCTATTAGACAAGACAATGGCATTGCCCTGCCCCCGAACCCTCTAGGCTTCAGGAGTACACAGAGGACCAGAGCCCTCACCAGAGCCCATGGGAGTACAGACATCAGAAAAAGGTGGCAGAATGTAAAGAGCATTTGCTCAGTGCTTCAGAAGCAGCAGGACAACTCTACAGACACCTCGGGAAAGGAAGAAGCAGCATGGCTTGGATGTCACACTATGTAAGAACTTATTAAAAGCAGAAACTCAGGAAAACTATACTTCTAGAAATAGTTGTCAAATAAGATAAAAAGAGATAAAGAGATTGAAAGCCAAAAGAAATCCTGAGCAGAGCTAACAAATGAGAGAAATGCAAAAAAGAATGGCAGAGACATGGAAACTCAAGAGGAAGCTTTTGTGAAATGATAAACAGAAAAGATTCTGTAATCATAATTAACAAAAACAAAACAAAAGATGTGGTGGGTAGCTTCAAAGGCAGGCGCCTTCCAGACAGCTTCTCAGGGCCCCAGCTCCTGCAGCCACGCCCAGGGCAAACGCCTCCCACAGAGGGGAGAGGGAAGGTCCAACTCCCCACTGCCATCTAGACAAGGACTGTGGCAAGGAGATGATGCCACTTCCATGGTTAGGTCACAGGAGCCTGTGGCTGTCTCCAGAAAAGGAACTGGGGACATAAATGCTGTGGATGACAGTGCAGCTTTCCCTGAAGGCTGGCCTGACCACCACATCTGTTCATGAATGGATGCTGCTCAAGCCAGCACCTTCCCAGACAACTGGGTGAGAAACAGAAACTTATCTTGAAGGTGAAGCATTGTCTCTACACTCCACTGATGATTGACACCTTTAAGAAAGAAAGCTAAAGCAGAAAAAAAGACATTTCAAATTAAAATTGCAATTAATGTTAAGTACAATTAAAAACTAGAAGTTTTCAACACAAAGAACTGCTACCTACAAAGCAAAGGGACACGTGTGGCAAAGGCACTGACGTAATATACTTTCTGAAAGGATCCTCTTTATGTCTGAGTGATGGGAGGGAAGGAAAATTTCCAATGCCATAAAAACTTGTGTGACGTGTACAAAGGTGGAGAAAACTGGACAGGACTTTGTCCAACACCGACACAAACACTCTTATTTTAGAATGAAATTGTTCTTTTCATTTTGAGCTCAGTTCAAAAACCTCAGAAAAGTGTGATTTTTATTTCAAACATTTTTTTAAACACTTGACAATGATATTTAATTGAGAACTGAAATTCAACTGAATTGAGGAAGGGATGAGTAAAGCATTTACGATTTCAACAATGTAAACATCAGTCAGACACAATCAATGCTGATCAAAATCAGAATATGCAGTTAAAACAGATATAATCATTCAAGTCTACTAAAGGCTTTCATAATATTTTTATGATTGAGGCTAGTAACATACCTTAAAAAAAGACAAAAGCACTAAAATATTCTTTCAAAACTTAGAGCACTACAAGTTTTATATTTTAAAAAACTTAACTGTAGAGTTAACTGTGCTGTAGATTTATTATATCTATTTAAACCAAAAGGGGAGGGGGGACTTAAAGCCATCTCAAAGATTCAAATAATTTTAAAAAAAAAAGAGAGTGATAAAAATAAGCCTGCTCTGAAACACCTTCTTAAATCAGAGTTCTCTGATCGAGCCTCCTCACTCAGGCAGTTTATACTATATGTATCTTCAGACTGCCACAGTTCACAATCTGTATTAACACTTTTCATTACTTCTATAAACTAATAAGAGTCATTTAAGGATGTAAGTGAGCACACTTAAAGCTTGAAAAGAATAAAACAGGAACAAAACACAAACAAGGCCTCCTTGTTTTCTTAGAGCTGGGGACTGAACCAGGGCTTTGCGAATACTTAGCAATGTACCGCTGAGCTCCACCTTGAGCCAAGAGAAATTAAAATTACTTTAAAAGCTAAAACATTCACTCTAGCAAGCAGTAAGAAACACCTTATAGATTTATCACACAGAAATATTCAATGCGATCCTTCTAACGTTTTCTGGCAGGTGCTGAAGTTTTATTTCCCTCTTAGCCACGATTAAAATGTTCACATTCCTAATTTCAACATTTTAACATATACTCATGATGTGGCAACTCAAGTTTAAGATTTCTTTTTAATACTGACTATAAAACTTAAAATTATTTTCAATTAGATCCCTGAAAAGGCCTACAGCTTTCCAAATAAACTCTTAGTATGTAATGGTCAACTTAAAGTGCTGTAAGAGCAAGGGAGCACAAACAGCAGCAGCGCTGAGTCTTACCAGGACTGGCCTCTTTCTACCACAAGATGGAGATAGTGTAAATGTATTTATATATCACAAATCATATAGTATTTATTAAAATATTTGATATCACAGCTCATAATCAGAAACAGTAGAAATCCACTATGCAACTTTGTAGCATACTTCTAAGGAATAAAAATTTAAATAAATAGAAATTAACACACAGAGAAATCTTTTCCAAATGTTATTAACTACACAAATTTTCATATCCAAAATAGACACATGCTTAAATATTCAAAACATTAGCCTACCTGCACACAAACTTGACATGCTCCACTTACACAGCCAAAGTCTAGCCAATATTCTCAATGACACAGAAGCGAATAGCTCTCTCAGCACACTGCAGCCAGCGGCAGACATGGCAATATGAGTCGGCCAGACCTCCAGAAGCCAGCACTGAGTAGCCGTTCAGAGCGGACAGGCAGCATTCACTTAAACTGGGAGACATAACTTCACAAACCGAGACAAGAATGCCCATGAAAGTCGCTGAAGTCCTTTAAAGGGCACATTTCCTGATGACCCCCCCCCCCGCATATTACAAACCTAATTATCTGGTCTGGTACTGGGTATAGACATACACTCAAAATATTAAATGATGTGTCTGTCACCAGATAACTCTTGAAAACTCATGACTTTAAAAACAAAGGCATTTAATTAAAATATTACACAGCATTAGGTGTTTTCACTTATAATACTGTAACTAGTTTTTAGTGTTAAATGGTCACATTCTATGGCTAATGACAGTATTCCTCTGTGCAGACTTCTCTCCTTAAAGAGCTCACCAAACCTATTTTCAAACCTATTTTTAAAAGTATAAAATAAAAAATTAAATAAAAAAATTAAAAGGGCTGTTAAAACTGAACCCTAGAGGGCAATGAAGCTCCACGTTTTACGTCCTAGCATACTTCCCTCTCAGTTTCTCACCAGTTTATGGACCATGACCCTCTTTCTTTACATCCTGGACCTTGTGCTTTAGAACAAAAAATAGATGGAAATAAAAACAGATGGGTTATGTCCTATACACTAATGAAAATACCGAGAAACATATTCTTTAACAATAATAATTAATTAAAGGGGAATATGGAACATAAGCCTATTCCTGAATATATATCACAAATGAATATCTGAATATTAACACTCAGTAGGAATCAGGTGGCAGATAGGAAAGATATATTTAACAAGTCTATTTAATATAAATGCTTTGCATAACTTTACATTCATTAGATAACATGCTCAAATTTATATGGAAAAAAGGTGAAGAATCCAATTCCAATAGCAATTAACCCTACATGCGCTCCCCAAATATAACTCAGTACAGAGTTCTTCCTCCAAAAGCAAAGAATCGAAAAGTCTGCTCATCACTCACCAACAAGGTAGCATGTTACACTCAAAGTACTGGTGGGAGGGAGGAAGCTGTTCATCCAGCCAGAGTGTTAAATGTCATGCTTCGTTATGCTGAAATACTACCACCCACAAAGACCACCAAGCTCCACACATTGGCAATGGTACTGTAGAGTCTACCTTTCTAGACACACTTTTAAAACTAGGCATATTTAAGCCTAACATCTGCATAGCAATAGAGCAGCACACAGAATGAGCCAGGAACTTAACTGCACTGTCATGGAACTTGTGAAAGTCATACTTTGCTCTTTCCTATATTTCTTCAGTGCTGGGGATTGAAGGCAGATCCTCACCCATCTAAGTAACTCACTGAACTATAGCCCTCAGGGCCTCCCTGGAGAGATTGGCCTTGAATTCAGGATCCTTCTGCCTCAACCTCACAAGTCCTGCACCACAATTCTTGGCAAGTCATATGTATTAAGGCCCAAATGAAAACTTTAAATCACCAACTCTCTTTATAAAAAAGTCTGTTTCTACAATATGTACTAGAACAAATTTATCACCCAAACGGTGAACTGTTTTGAAATGAGATGGGATGAGATAGAATGGGATGACATGGGCTGGGGTGGGGTAGGGTGGGATGACATTGTTCTATCTCTGCAGGAAAGCCTACAGTACCTCCTCATCTCCAAGGATAGAATCATCTATTATCTTGTTTTGTTTTTTACAAAACAAAAACAAAAACAAACTCAAACAATGCACAGGATGGTTCTACACCTTCCTCTATCTTCCTCCACAAGATTTATAAATTATGTATGTGCATCCTCCATACACAAAAACTAAAATGATCAGAAATCAACTGTCTATTTGGATTAGAAGCCGCTGATAAAACCTGGAACAAACTGATGAATCACAGGTTAAGACTTGGCTAGTTCATGTGCTATGAGGCTAGTAAAAGATGAGACATACAATTGAAAATAAACTGATGGGTCATGTTGTAGGAATATCTTTGGCCAACTCACTCACTAAGAAACTTAAAGGCTGGCCTAGAACACCTGTAACTCAACCTCCATGATGAAGTAACAAACTCCAAAAATCTAACAACTCTACATACACAAAAACTAGCAGCAAAATCACATCCAAAAGCTCCAGTGTGTATCAACAGCAGCAGCACTGAAACTAGGTAGCCTGAAGACCATGATGCCATGGGGCCTGCTTCTCCACGCCACCTGACAGAGAAATCAATACAACGGCTCCTTCCATTCACTGTTCTATTGTTTCTCACTCACATCACCTAGCATCGTCCTCTTGTGTTTTAAAGAAGCTTATAAATAAACGATGGCTTCTGTTGCTGCTACTTTTGGTCTCTATGTACAGTGAAAGAGGAGGCCACAGACCCAACCTCGGTGAGCAAGATTCTGAAGACAGAAAAGCTCTACTGCATGAGTATGATGAGCTGCAGCTCACACCTGAATTCATGTCATCAGGAAAGATGTGCGGAAGATACAGCATGGAAAAGTTACATGATATCTTTAACCGGAGCTATTGAATGAAGAGATCTAGAAATTATGGGTATTAGTAAAATGAATCATAACGCAATCACATGTAGTGGGTTCCTTACTACCATATTACAAAGACGGAAAATGGTCAGGCTTCCCCAAAATCATCAGAAGCATGTTTACTGAGTTCTCAATGCTGTAGTAGGAGGTTTCTGGCCTGGACTTTCAGGCCTATAGCCTCAAGGTTTAGGCCTGCAGACCTGCAGAAAGGCAGAGACACACAGATGCTTTCAATCTGTTTTAGGCTGATCAGCCAAAGGCCCAGGCATATAACTTGCTAACTCTCTACCCTTCATCTAACCCATGATTCTTCCTATTCAGCCATGCGGCTCGGTACCTTTTCTTAGAGCAGCATAGTTGTCCTCTGCTTCTTCTGGCTTCTCTCTGGCATTCTGCTCTGTGCTTCCTGTTCTCAAGAGTTTTCTTAGTCAGGTAGCCCCGCCCACACTTCCTGCCTGCCTTTGGCCAATCAGCGCTTTTTATTAAACCAGTGGGTGGGACAATTATTTACCATGAAACAACACAATCTCCCACACAATGCAATCAGAAAATTTCCAAAAATGTTAGTCTTGTACACTAAACACAAAGTGTGCCAGTGGGTGAGGATCAACTACCTTAAATGTAAGTCTGTGTCCTGCAACAACATAGTCCAGTCTGTAGAGACTGGTTGAGTAAATTTTTTTTAAAAAAAGGCACCATTATGCCCATGTGAGTTTGTACTAAGTTAGAATAAAGTTGTCCCTGCCAATCCACTGAAGGTACACTTCTCCAAAGAACTAGGGTCGCATCATGTTCTTTCTTTGTACTAGCCTGCAGTTTTACCCAAGGCTAGCCGATTGCCTACCTTGTGCATAAATTGCCCTGAAGAGAACAATAAAGATGCCATGCTTCACTTTACTCCTACACAAGGCTTGGGTCTTAGGCAATATCACACTAAAGACATGTGAGGAAGGGGCCAGGGAAATTCTTTGTGATAAAAATATGAAGTTCACAATGTCAAGAGAAAGTTGACCCTGTGTATGCTGAGCTGGAAACCCTGTAGGAAAATAGGCTCTACTTTAATCAAGTCCCAGCAGATTTCCTTGACCCTTGCTAATACAAATGGTTGAACTGCGGAAAAACATCTATAACAGAGGCTCAGAGTTAGTTTGTTGCTTTTTTAGTACAACTGTCATTAAAACTGAAGTGTAAATTTTAATGGTGAAGGGATGAAAAAGTTCAACCTACAGAGGCTATTCTTTCATTCACTTTACACATAGGTGCTAAAATACAGATTAAAACTAATGTTGACCAGAAAGGGCAATATGACAGCATAAAACTTTAGATTATATACACAGAAACCAACTGTCAATCACTTACAGGAATAGTGTAATCCCCTTTTTATCCATTGGAGACAAGTTCCAAGAGACCTGTGAATGCCTAGAACCATGGCTAGAATCAAAACCTAAGATGCTATGCTTTTTTCTATAATGGCCTGTGTGCTGCCTTCCACACTAACTCTGGTACTGTATAGAGTGCAGTACTTCGTGGACATCTGCCTTGTCTGGAGCAGCACCCTAGTACTTAGAGGCCATTATTAAAGGGGGCGCTTGAGTATAGCACTGCACTGCTATGCTAGTCTGTGAGTACTTGAGGAGACCACTGATTAACTGATAGGTAACTAGCAATTCTTAAGCCAAGAAGGCTTCTTAGAATTTAGAGACTCAAAATACTCCATTTAAAAATCCAACACATTACAGAGGACCTCTTCGGAGAAGATGAAGAGCATCACACACCTAGAACAGCTATAAAAATGAAAGGCCACACCACAGTCAATGCCACCTGGCAGCTGATGCATCCTCATAGCGCAGCCCAAGACTTTTCATCCAAGAAAAAAAAATGAACCACAGCCCTGGCAAACAAACATTGCTGCTAACCACAACTAATCAACAAAATCTAGTTTTAAAAAATGCAGAGCTAAATTTAAAGAATTGTTATCAATGTCAGCATCCTATATTCTGCTGTAAAATTTATCTTCTTTTATTTGTAAAGTCAATCTTGGTAGTATATGCCTATAATCCAAGAACTTGGGACGCTAAGTCAGAAGGATCACGGTCCAAGGCTTCCCTGGGTTATATAGCAAGACCATGTCTTTAAAACCAATTGTATTTGTATTAATTAATATATATATATACATACATACATACATACATACATACATACATACATACATACATACATACACAGAGTGAGTTCCAGGGCAGCTAGATTTACACATAAAAACCCTGTGTCAAAAAAAAAAAATGAAAAAGAGAGAGGGGAAGGAAGGGAGGGAGGGAGGGAGGGAGGGAGGGAGGGAGGGAGGGCGGGCAGGCAGACAGGCAACCTTTCTTCACGTTTTTGAGGACTCTGCAGTCAGCCTTCCCCAGCCTTCACTCTAAGCACATACTTGTGGACACCTGGACAAAGCACATTCTTGCGGCTTCTGTGGTGCACAGAATCTGCAGTCTGAGATGTTTCCTTGCAGCTTCCCTACACTTACACAAATCACCAGACATACCTAGGGTCCAGGCAATACTTCTACTCAGACCCCGCTTAAGTCAGATCTGCTCTGGCTTTTATTCCCCATACACTAGTATCTAAGTGTTCTAAGTTGTTTCGTGTACTATAGTTCTCATTAGGTTCTGGCTTCTATCTGACTGACCTGACCATGACATATCCAAAAGTCGATGTCATGCTTATTTTACTTTTGTGGCATTTCCCACTATATTGGACAGGTAGCAGGCATTCAAGAAATGTATTTTTTTAATGCTATAAAACTTAGTCTTGGGGGCTGAAGAGATGACTCAGTAGGTTCAGAGCTTGCTGCATAAGCATGAAGACCAGAGTTAAATCCTCAGCATCCTTGTTAAAAGCTTCCTACAGAGGTATGCACTGGGGGGTGAAGGCAATCCTGTGAACTCCAGCTTCAGTGAGGGAATCTATCAAAACATGAGGGGGGTTAATCAAGGGACACCTAACATTGCTGACCTCCAGATGCACATACCTAAACATCCTCCCCCCAACGAAATCCATTTGGTATTATTAATAAAAACCCAGAGCCAGATATTGGAGAAAAGCTGAGATATCAGACAGAGAAACAAGCCACAACCAGTTCTTGCGCAGCCAGCTCCTTGGGATGAAGCAAATCCTGTCTTCACAAATCCTCAGACTCAATGGCTCTGAGTCCTCAGCCAAGAGACAAGCAGAGGGAAGCACTTCTGCCTTCTCCCCTTATCTTTCTCTCTCTGCCCAGATATCTCAATTCCTGATTTAGTGGGACTAAAGGTGTGTGCTGTCATTGCCTGGCTGGCTAGGCCTTGAACTCAGAGAAATTCAGAGGATCTCTGCCTCTGGAGTCTAGGATTAAAGATGTGGGTCATCACTTCCTGACCTTTATGGCTTGGTTCTGTCTTCTGGTATTTCAGGCTATTTTTATTAAGAATACGATATATCACCACACACATACATACACGCCCTTCATGTTTTTAAAATTCTGTGAACTAAAATTATTCTATGAATTAAAAGCAACATTATACTTTTTTTTGGGGGGGGGGGGGGGACCTTTTAAGACAGGTTTCTCTGTGTAACAATCCTGGCTGAAACCCACTTTGGAGACCAGGCTAGTCAAACTCACAGAGACCTGCCTGCCTCTGCCTCCCTACTGTTGGAATTAAAGGCGTGCACCACCACTGCCCAGCCAATTTTTTAATTAAGAAATTAAAAATGTACTTGTCTACTCAATCTTTATTTCCATTTTCCAGTAAAACATTGTAAAAGCACAGGTAGAAAGTATCACCAGTACTACCAGCACTTAGAAATAGCTGTTTCCTGATGACCACTGTGTGCTATCTCCTCACACTCCACAAGAATAAGGACTAAATCCCTCTCAACCATATTTAAGTGCACATTTACACTATGCACGTAGCTATGGATGCAATATATGTTCATTACTATTTTAACAAACACTTTCTGCATTCTTAAATTTTAAAAAATTTGATTAAATTGTGGTTGGGAATTTCTTTTCATTGTAGAGTCTCCACGTCTTTGGCTTCAAGAGTCATGTGATAGCTGCAGTGTGTGAAATGAAGAACACACGCACAGCAGAGTTCCATGCAGAGAGAGCAGCAGAGCTGACTTCACTGTCAGTGTCAATCACGTGCCAGTTCCTGAGTAAAACTGACTGTGACCACTGGCCTCCCCATGAGCCAATGAGACTTAGTGTGCACCTACTGTATGCAGAAGTCCGACCCCATAAGGCACAGAGGTAGAAGGCTGACAGCAGTAATCTTATACTTAATGCCATGTTATATATCTTTACAGATATCTTATGGCACGTTAGCAACAAAATACAATTCTACTAGAAAAACTGGTAGGTCGGGGAATGACCGCATTGTGAAATTTTATTTTTACTCTCTTTTCATAATATTGTTCTGACAGTTCTTTACACTGTAAACACATTTCCTAAAACCTTGTCAACATTATTCATTACATATTTTCCTAGCCACAAAACTCTCACAATGTGTGAATAGAGCTAAACACTTAACTAGACAGTGCTGATGTGAACACTCTCTAGATGATGAAATGAACAGATCTTAAGTATACACACGACTTGGCGAGACAAAAGCCTGTTCAATACCCATCAGCAACAAGACATCACAGAGATCACAGAAAGATCCTTCACTGTCCCTTTCCAATCAGTACCTGCCTTACTCCCATCGATTAACTCTGTCACACGACACTGTCCTTCCTGAACTACACTGCTATAAAGGGTGTGCATTTCATTGAGCAAGAGGGCTCTGAAAGTCATCTCTGCTCTTGTGGGGAACAGCAGCTCTCTGCTAAGCAGTGGCCTTGGCATGGGGGCACTACAAATTAACCAACTCTCTCTCCCTTTGAAAGAACTTAGGATACTTGCAATCTGTAGCTGTTAGAAAGACCTAATGTGCTCTACTGCCTTAGCACCATTTCCCCATCCTGCTCCTGTGCAGGAGGGAAGAGCTGCTTCAGTGATCTTAGCTCCAGCCAGTGCAGCAAGTGTGCCACTGGGGTCACATGGAGCATGGCCTTACCTTATGTGCTACAAGTCCTTGGGTTTGCTTCATTTTTTTTAAGCCACATTTTACCAATTGTTTTTTAGAGTAAATATTTCTAATGATCTTTAGGGTCATGTTTCCTCTAATTTCCACTTGAGATTAAATGAGATACTTTTCAGTTTTAGCGTGTCCAATCTTATTGTTTTAAATTTTCAGATTAAGATTCCCTACTTTATTTGGTGCAAGAGTGGTTTTTTTTTTTTTATATTCTTCATTTATACTCTTATTTGCTAATTTCAACATCTGAGTTCTTCTCAAGTTACCTGCCTTTACTAAGTGCCCTTGAGAATGTGTCTCTGCTTCTCTGTGTCTCTGTGCACTAAACTATTTTGATTGTATCATGACTGTTGTGGACAATATGACATAGAAATATTTTTGAGCTGTTTAGTTTCTGTAAGGTTTTTAATTTCATTTAAACACACAACTCAATCTACTCTACACACACACACACACACACACACACACACACACACACACACACACACACACACACACACACACACACACACACTTCTGCAGGTAAACCTACCCCTGTCCTTGCCTCTTCACAATTTTCTAGCAAGACTAAAGGGTTCTGCTCTTTTGTTCACTTGGTGCAGTTCACTGAGGAGCAAGGGGCCCATCTCTCCTGTCTGACTCCCCCTCTCCTTTCTGGTTTTGACAGAGAAGGAATGAGGAGAGCAGGCTTCTGGAAATGTCTATTTTATGGCCTCAATGATGATTATACGGACATATTCACTGGCCTAACTCATCAAGATATATACTTATCATTTGTGCACACAGGTGTAGGGGATTGTGTTGTTTCACTGTAAACAATTGTCCCACCCACTGGTTTAATAAAAAGCGCTGATTGGCCAAAGGCAGGCAGGAAGTGTGGGAGGGACTACCAGACTAAGAAAAACTCTGAGAACAGGAAGAACAGAGCAGAACACCAGAGAAAAGCCGGAAGAAGCAGAGGACAACTATGCTGCTCTAAAGAAAGGTACCGAGCCGCATGGCTGAATAGGAAGAATCATGGGTTAGATGAAGGGTAGAGAGTTAGCAAGTTATATGCCTGGGCCTTAAGCTGATCAGCCTAAAACTATTGTAAGCATCTGTGTGTCTCTGTGGGTCTGTGGGACTGCGGGTCTGTGGGTCTGCGGGCCTAAATCTTGAGGCTAGGCCCAAAAGTCAGGGACAGAAGCCTCCTACTACACACAGGATACAATTAAATAAAGTAAAAGGTTTTCCTTTTCAACACACATTAAAAAAAAAAAAGAACTATCATAAGAAAAAAGAAAGTTATATTGTGTTTGGGACTACAATCTCAGTACACAGCTCAGGCTGCACCTGAAATTTCAAGCCAGCCCACAATGACCTGGAACTCACACTCCTTTGTCAACACCCCACCCCAATGCCAAACCCCAACATCCCACCCAGACAACTGAGGCTACAGGTGCAAAGCTCCACACAGCAGGAGCCGCTCATCTGTATGACTTATGTGTATTCTATAGTTCACAATCCCCTCACCAAAAGGGGAGGGAGGGAGAAGGGAAGGGAGAAGGGAAGGAAGGAGGGAGGGGAGGGAGGGAGGGAGGGAAGGAAGGAAGGAGGGTAGGGAGGGAGGGAAGGAAGGAAGGAGGGAGGGGAGGGAGGGAGGGAGGGAGGGAGGGAGGGAGAAAGGAAGACCACAAAGATAAGTGAAAAGCACACTGGCTGCAACTGTAACGTGTAATTTCCCACTTAAGCCAGATTGTAGAGATGACACAACCCGTTCTCACACACTGATTCAAGAGGACAGAGACATTTCTGGTCACTTTGGGCACATGGTTTAAGGTGTCCACACAAAAGGATAATTTTAAATTGTTCTCTTTATACCAGTAAATAAATTCTAGAGTTTGTAGAAATTGGTCTATCATTCTTGAACAGACAAGATATTCTGTTACACTATACTCCAGTCAAAACACAAAGTTAACCAGTGCCAGGCTCAGGTTTCCCGGACAGAACGCTGTCACCGCAGGAGGATCACCGGGTAGCTGAAGCAAAGTGTGATCTTTAACAGATTTTAAATACAAGGGCACAGTACTGTTTACAGACGATAACTAATTTTGGATTAATTTCTCATAAGATAAAAGGATTTAAGTCTATTACAAGAAAATAATTAAAAGTTGATGTTTAGGAATACCAGGATAATAAAAACTTGTTAATGAAATAGTGGCATAAAAGCCATGTCATATTTTATAATGATGTTTACTCATTTTAACAATACTGTTAAGTCTCAAGACATGCATTTCTTTGCTACTGAGTTCAAATGTAGACTTTTCACAATGAAACATATCTTCAAGGATTAGTTGTACACATCAGTTGTTTTAAGATACTATGTTCACAGCTGGGAGGCAGCACAGTCAGTGAAGAGCCTGCTGTGCAAGCATCAAGACCTGAGTTCAGATTCCTAGCCCCACATTCAGGCCAGGCATGCTGTCACGTGACATTCTAGCACTGGGGAGGCAAAAGGAGGGTCACTGGTGCTGGGAGCAGCTGCTCTTACTCAACTGCTGAGTTCCAGATTCAGTCAGGAACTATATATCAGAAAACAGGGTTGAGTCCACCTCCATTTCTAGCCTCCATATGTACAAGTCTGCACATACATGCATGTACCCCTTCACATAGCCACATATACTCCACATAAACACAGAAATAAGTAAATAAACAAAAAATTAAGTTCAGCTGCTTAGACAAAAGTACCTTGTTCATATTCTCATTTAAATATTAAAAACATTAAAAGGTTTCATTTACTTCTCAAATAACAATATTCAAGGGTATTTATGTCTAATTACACACAGCAATCACAATAAGCCATGTATTCGCATACACAACAACTAGATCAATGAACAATGGCCACCATTATCTCTTTTCATTTCTGTAAAGATTCAGTTGTGTAACATTAGGCCCCATAAGAAAGGCAAAAATATTGCTAATTAACTTTTATTATGTCCTCTCACAGAAAAGAAGGGTAGTGGAGCACGCCTGATACTTACTGCAGCTGTCCCTGAGAGGATCCTGTCAAGGCTGGCTCTTAGCTGGCATCAATGTTCTCATCACTACACAACTGACCAGAGCGGCTTACTGAGCTCAAGTAGTGTGTACAAACAATATGGTTTATGCTGAGCAACTGCTTTCCTTATGGGAATCTGAACTCATGGTACCTGCCTGTTAGGCAGAAGCTGCCTACAGACCCAACTGCCAGTAAAACTTCATGTCTATGGATAGAGTCCCTAATTAGCCTCCATGGTAGAAAAGGCCTAACCTATATTGTCACAGTCCCACAGTGGAAAAGCTAAGACCATGGTGGTGGTCAGACTCTACTAGAAGATCCTGGAGAGTGTAAACGGTTTTTATGATCATGACTTTATGCTGAGTCCGTACAGCAAGTCACTGGACCCAGGGTTGGTTGTAGGAGCCCTAACACAGTCCAGTGTGTAAGGATCATGATCATCAGCTGGACTCTGTCTATCCTAACTCTAACAGCACTGCCATACACATGGGAGTCACTGATGGTGATCTGACACATGACCTTATCGCTACATCCAAGTCAGCTCCATCTCCAGTGTACATGGGTGACAGAGGAAGGCAGCCACTTGATCAAGCGTCTCTGCTACTTAGTGTCAGCTCTGTATGGACACAAACAAGTCATACTTCTTATTGCTTTACATTTAATCCTCGAGAGGGCACCTCTGCTCTCTGGACAAAAGATCAAGAACACAGCAACACACACTCAGATAAAAGGAGACCCAAGGGCAGGCTAAAGAGCGCTCTAGGCCACTCCTGGTAACAAAGTATTTTTTATCTTGGTAATACAAAGAAAGTCTTACTTTTTAAAACAAACATCATATGATACAGCATAGCAAATTTATATCAAATGTCAACTATGCACTTGCAAAAGCCAAGAAGCATAACAAGGAATTTAACCATCTCCTTAAAACAAATTTAGTAAGTAATTCCTAGAACCGTGAATGAATGAGTCCTGAGGCCCTCCTCACAGCCTCAGGAAGGAGCTTCTGCTTGGGGCCTTCAGCCACTCTGGGATTTCCCAACAGGTCCATCCTCAGTGAGTTCTGAGGTGCCGAAGGCCTGCAGACCTCAGTCGTTTGTTCTGCTGCCTTTGTTCATGGAGACAAATACCACTGGCAGAAAAGGACTGATACAAAGTTGATAGAAAAGTTTTACAAACTTGTCAAACTTTATACAAGACCAGAGTTCTCTATGTATCTACATATAGTCTTACGTAATAAAACCAAAGTCCCAAAAGATAGTAGCACGTTTATAGCCAAACGTGCTGTGCTTCTTATTTTATACATGTACAAAACATGTGTGCATGTTAGACCAGGTTAGTTTCAAACACTAGATACTCCAGGCTCCATATGCCAAGTACAGGGATCACAGGCATTTACAGTCAGACATGGTGACGCACACATTTAATCCCAGCATTTAGGAGATATACAAAATCACATAATTGTATATTAAAGTTAAATTTTATTACTTGAAAATTAAAAAGTGAAAGATTTTAAACATGACTTATTGCTTAAAAGCAGTTTTACTGCTCTAACCTCAGATGTAATGTGCAACTCAGAATAAATCAGGGCAAAGTAAAACCAAATAGTGCATGGATAACAAAGGTACTGTAGAAGCTGGTTAAAAATCATAATGGGAAGAGCATTAGTAAGAACACAGCAACCTGGCTGAAACTGATATTCATTAGGGTACTCTTCACATCAATAGCAACCATTTGGACTCCGTGGTCTTTATCAGTGTCCCAGCTGGTAATGGTGGAAGGTTAATGCCTTACCCCATTCTGTTCAATTTTCTAGCCTAATTAGCCCTCCAAATCTATAGCTGTGAGTACCAAGTGTCTGTGCTCAAAAGAAACTAATTAATGCTAGCAAATTAGATCAAGTCCGAAGATCCGGCAGCGACACTCCTAGTTAAAGGCTCCCTGTTCATAGGAAGTGTAGCCGTCAATAACGGCGGCTGGTGACTATAACTAGGCACCCGCCGTCCATCTCTCACTGAAAGTGACTCCATCTCTCTCCTTCCCTAGAAAAGCTTCTATCTGTGTCTTTCACAAACCTAAGCTGCTGGCAGTCTGACCTGGTTCTTACAACCAGCTGGGTTGAAAGGCCATGAAAAAAAAAGTAAACAGAAAAGCTTTCCTACGTAGCAGTGCTCAGACATTTAACAAAGTCAGAAGTCCTATTAAAATTCTCTACAATTAGTGCATGTAATGTCCCTAAGTGAAACCCTACAATTGTTTAATAAATCACAGTAGAAACAGGATAAATGGCAGTGTTACTGCTCTGCTTCAGCACAGTTCCAACTGCAGAGCTAATACTAGTGTGCACTCCTGTCACAAGCAAAGAAAGACTCAGGAGTATTGTGTATCTATAAAATAATTTTGTTTTAAGCACTATTTTTTTTTTTAAAAAAAAAAAGTCAATATTCAAATACTCAGAAATCAATTACAGCAACCTTTCTGGTAATGGGAAATCATTAAAGTAATCTAAATAAATCTCAAATTCTGAGATGCTGCAATGCATGTTTTTATACTTACTGTGTGTGCAGGTGTATGTATCAAAGTGCAATGGGGGGGGGGGTGAGAGCTTGTGGAACCTGGGGTGAATTCAGGTCTTCAGGTTTGGTGGCAAATGCATTTACCACTAAGCCATGTAGCCACAAACCAACCAAGATGCTTTGTCTAGTCAGAATATTATGTCTAAAACCAAAATCAGAATATTATGTTTAAAACCAAAATCCTAACATGTTAAAAAAAAAAACAACTTAATTTTTGACAAAACTTGAAACTGCATTATTTATTTTCTGCCATTATAATGTAGTCATTGTAAAGCACAAATATCTTATACTCTACTCTTTTATCTCAGAAACCAAAACAGAATCACTTTCTAAAATAAGTGCAGTTCTGAAACCCAGAATCACAAAGTCACTCTGCATTTCCACCCGAACCTTACAAGTTAACCAGGTGCTAAGTCAGCTAGCTTTCCTGCACTCAAGGTTATGGTAATGGGTTACAAGACAAAAAATATGCACTTGCATTTACCGCTCTAGACTGGTGATCCTAGAGTAGGGCAAGTTCTACCCCGATAACTTTATTCCACTTTCAAGATTCTCCCCACCACCCCTGAATAAGAAGATTGTGTTTAGAAATGTCCCATGAGGCAAGTGAAGCCGCCTCTTGAGATTATTAGTGTGACACCTGCCAATGCCAGATGTGCCCTGAACCCTGCAGGTGCCAACGGGCTAATTTCTCCTGACACCTGGGGTAGGGAGCTGAAGTAAGATGCTCTGATTAAACAACTAATTTCCAATGAAAACAAAAATAATATAACAGAATAACTTTTAAATCAAGAGTAATATCACAGAATGACTTTAAATTACCAGTTGACAGAGGACTGCAAATAGGATATCCATGTCAGTCACAGACTGTGCGCCACACAGCCCTGCCACGGTGACTACTGGACTCCGGAGGTCAAGTCAAGGGTTGAAGGAGGAAAGGAGGAAAAGGGTCCCTAGCACGGTAACTTTACTGACTGTCATAAACTAGGGTTGACACACCTGATTCCCCAGAAAGACACTTGAGAGGTCTATGACACAAGTTCTCTAACTAGAAATTACTGTTGTGCCTGTACAAAAGAGAGGTGTGGGCTGGGAAACAGCCTATCTCCACACTAAATAACAGATAAATAAGACTGTGTTTATTTTTATGTTGTGTATTATGAGTGTTCTGTCTATATACACATCTGCGCATGCCTGAGTTTCTGGTGCCCAAGGAGACAAAGGAGGGTATCAGATGGAACTGGAGCTCCAGACAGACGACTGTGAGCTGCCTGCCATGTGGGTGCCGGGACACCCTGAGTCTTCTGCAAGAGGACTCTTAACCACTCTTAACCAGTGAGTCATCTCCCAAGACCCATTAGCAAAATTTTACTGCCTTTATTTTTATGAACATTCCAAGAGGTCTATTATTTTTAAAGACATATCTTCAGTAAAGTTACCCACCTACTTTTCTAACAGCCCAGCAATGATATACAGGTCTATGATGGCCCCAGTTTTTAGTTATCACTATCACTTTATTTATGTTTTTACCAGGATGTTACATATCAATCAACAACGTTTCTAAAATTACCACACATAGAAACAGTACTGTGAAAGAAATTTTCAAAGACATACATGTGTGGGCATCCCTACATGATTTACACAAGTAACTGCCGCTTCAAAACACAGGACAAAGCAGAGCACATCAAGCAAGACTTGTGTGAGCCTGTGATGTGCCACCAGGACAGGCTTCAGAAGCAGCGGAGGCTGCATCCGACCTGACCCTCTTCTTTCCCTCTCAAGCATCCAGAACACTCACAGCAAGCGTTTCTCCATCAACTGCACTCTGGGAAGGAAGATTTTTGTTCCTAACTTGGAGGAATGTTTTCAAGTTGTAAATGAACTGAACACTGACTGGAGTCTGAAAGCTAGAATTCTGGGGAAGTGTGAGAAGCAGCTCATACATATTAATTCACTGCCTACCTGACTTTGAGGCAAAGGATTAAATTCACATCGTATTATTACAAATGAGTTTGATCTTTATATGAATATATGAATCTTACCTTCAACTTGTTCAGAACACCTCTCCCTGGCCTTTTCTCTCATTATTTTTGGGATCAGAACATCTTTTTCCACATGTCTGAGATGCTGCTCTGGAAAAGAGATTTTATGGTATTTCAAGTCAATAACTAGATAAGGAAGAAAAAGGGATACTAACATTCTACTTTATTTGCCTAAACAAACATGCTTTAAATGGCTCTTTTAAATACCAGAATAAAATTGTGATTACCTTAATTACTATAAGCCATTCTAAATAATTTTCATATAAAAAATGGGGAGGTCATAGGCAACATCCTTCTAAATTTTACTGCCATACTTCTCTGACAATGTATTCCACTCAGAGTAGCACAAACTTAAAGTCCGAACCTCATTTTCTTATGAATGTGATTTGCAAATGTTTTGATTTTCAGATACTGAGACCCAGAGATAAATGAACAGACACAAAATTAAAAGATACATTAGAAGTGCACCCAGCTATGGTTCAAACAGCCTAAGAAATAAGTAACTGGCACAGAAAGCAAAAACTGCAGAGGCCTATGAAGTTATGAGACTTCTGAGCGTCTACATTCCATCCACCACAGGCTAAAGTAGCAAAAGCGGGAAACTGTAACCACAACCCGATGCTTCCTAGATTCTAAGAGCCCTGGAAAGCTGTGGGGGGTTGGGGGTTCCTTATAAAACCACAAGGCCAAAAGACAAAGGCAGGTGAGATCTGATTAAAGGAGGCAGCCATTCCATGAGTACCCCAGGAAAACTGATAATCTGATTAAGGGAGGTGGCCATATTTCCATGAGTACCCCAGGAAAGAAGATGCCAGTATGGGAGTTACTTTATGCAGAAGCTACCTAAGGACTGAAGCAGAAACCAGTTACTAACCCTCTATTGCCAGCAGACCACAGAGCAAAAGAAAAGAATTAACCCCCAAAGCCCTGGAAGTTTCCCAGGAGCTCTCTAAGGTTTGGAGCCCTAAACTCTTTCTGGTATCATGTCAATAGCTTCTGAGTAAGGGCAGCTATGAACTAAATACCTATCTGTAGAAAAGATAATTCTCTCTCTCTCTCTCTCTCTCTCTCTCTCTCTCTCTCTCTCTCTCTCTCTCTCTCACACACACACACACACACACACACACACACACACAACCAGGCAACCAATATCAAGAATAAAGCATCCAAAATCACTTTAGTTTGAAGACCAGTGACACAGAATAACCAACCACAATTTATAGAGTAATCGACTCCTAAGAGAATTAAAAACACCAGAGAGAAAGATGTTGAAGAGACACAATAAAAAGAGAAAAACAAACAAAGACGTGAGTCTTCAGACAGGAGTTTAACATGGACTATCTAAGCCCACCTGGGTGAAATGCCCATGTAAGGCACTTTGTCCACACACGGGAATGGCATGGGCATCATGTCTACCAGAATGCGGAGAAACAAGATGACAGAGAAATTACCTGAAGTCTCTGAGAAATGTTTTCCTTACACCTATGAACAGGAGTCAAATCCCCACTTATGAGTGGGGTTGAAGACTTTCAGAAATGCAGGAACTAAAATGTTTATTCTCCTCACTAGGACGGCATGAGTCAACCCTGTCAGAGGGCTGGGCTCAACAACTGGTGTTCATTTCAACAGCTGCAAAGGCTATGACCAGAGGACTTATAACCAGTTCTTTCTTCGCCTCTGCATGTGACATCTGGGCTGGACTGGCCAAGGGCAGGGCCTGCTTCGTTAGCAGGTCACTCCATGCCTCTATTTGGTGTGAATTCTTAAAATTTGGCAAGTGGGTTAGGAGACAGCAATCTGAGAAGGAATGGCTAGAGGAAGAGCAATTCATTCAAGACAGCCAGGTGAGTCCTATGTGGCCTTTTATGATCCTGTCCCCAAAACCTCACAGCATCATTATATGATTCCAAGTTTCAGGGATAACCCTATTTAGGTGGAAGAAATTGAACTCCATAGTTTGTATCAGGACCACATTACAAATGAGCATGAGAGATGAGAGAAAATATAAGCTTTGTAAAATAAAATCACAAAAGAAACAATATATACTGAGTTTTTTAGAATACTAAATGGTTTAAAAAATGCATATTACATAGAGATAGATTTAATATTTTTAAGGATTGATTTATTTTTATTTTGTGTACACTTGCCAGGCATAGATGCACTAGCAGGTCAGAGATGGTGTCGGAACTGGAGTTACAGAAGGTTATAAGGTGTCTTATGGATAATGGGAGCCAAATGTGGGTTCTCCAGAAGAGCAGCAAATGCTCTTAACCACTGAGACATCTCCAGCCCCAAACAAACATGCCTTTAATTTTACATTTTAAAACTGTAAAAGTTTGACATTATCAAATAATCTGATATAACATTTACAGACTACCCTGCTGAACAACAGGACATTCATCAAATACAATGTAACTTGATAAAGCAAATCATTGAACATCTGAAAGAATTCAAAGCATACTTTAAATTTCTAAATGATAATAAGAAAGAAATGACAACTACAAAGAGATATTGGATACTAGAAAAAAATTACTGAGTTAAATCAGCCTATATACTTTAAAGATGTGTTGATCTCAGAATGGAAATCAGGATCTGTGTTATGCTGGGGAAGAGGTTTTGATTTTGTTTCCACAAGGAAAGATATGGATATCATCAAAATTGATAAGGATTAGATTCCAACAGGAGAGACCTCTTGATTAGAAGCATGGCAGAAATAATCTTAAATTTGAATTTGTATACAAAAGTATCTATCAATGTAAAATATTTAAGACTAGTAGTTGCTTTTTTAGTTTAAACGTAGATTCAATAATCTACCATTTTATACTGTCATTTCTATATCTCTCCTTTTTCTTTACAGAACAAGATCCTTGATCCCTGAATCTGTTTCCTTTATTCAGCAAACAGCATGGTCATTTAATCTAAAATAACTTTTAAAACTATCAAAAGCCTTTTGTTTGATCAGATATAACATGTCAAAAAGGGACCCAAAGTTAGGGTTGAGGCAACATTTTGTTTTTGTCTTCCCAAAAGAATAAAGGCATCCAACTAAGGAATCTGAATACCACTAGATAATAAGACATCTTAATAAAAAGGATGAATCATCTGTGGGGATATTTCAAATATAATAAAAACAGTCGGAGATATCAGAGGACAGATCTACCTCCTACTGTTTTTTTTTTTTTTTTTTTTCCCTTTTCCCAGACAGTTTTCTGTGTAACAGTCCTGGCTATCCTGGAACTTGTTTTGAAGACCAGGTTGGCTTTGAACTCACAGAGATTCTCTTGCTTCTGCTTCCCAAGTACAGGGACTAACAGTATGAGCCGTGGCTTCTTTTGCCTGCTCTGTCTTTCTATGCCTGCCTTAAATACTTTCTTTGCTCAGTTAAGGCGTGGCACCATCACTGCCTGCCTGGGAGTTTGGAAATCCTCCTGTAAACTAAAATGACCTCAGACTCAGATGGGATTAAGGGCATAGGTCACCACTCCCAAGATATTCCCTGGGATTAAAGGTGTGAGTTACCACTGTCTGATCCTCCTAGACTGACTCTGGGTAGATCCCTCTGATATCTCTGACTGTTTTTATTATATTTGAAAATATGTTGACAATCACCCAGAGAAAATGTCCCAAGAAAAACAGTTAATTGGTTAATGGTATAACACATTTCCAACAAAATAAAATTTCATAAATCTTCCCAATAAATCTTGCCAAATAAGACAAATGTGTACACAGTGACTGGCAATAAATGATACAGCTAGTTCTCCCAGACCTCATCATTATCTCAACTTTCTCAGAGTCCCCTAGAGATGCTGTAACGCCCCTCCCCAGGCAGCAGGAAGTAATCTAAAGAACATGATGCCCATATTCCCAGGAGATGGGGTAGGTGGTGTGGAGTCATTCAATGGGTTATGGATATTTGTCATCATTTAGGGGATTGGTTACCAGTTGTTATTATTAATGGTCAGAAAAAAAAGCTGAACAAAGGAAATTAGATTCAGGAATCAAGGTTCTTGTTCTGTAAAGAAAAAGGAGGGATATAGAAATGACAGAATAAAATGGTAATTATTTAATCTATTTTTAAACTAAAAGAGCAACTACTAGTCTTGAATGTTTTACAATGGTGTAGACTTTTGTATACAAACTCAAATTTAAGGTTATTTCTGTCATGATATGAATACTGAATATTCCTTTCACTGTGTGAATGTACGTCACTATTATGGGTTTAACAGAGAAGCTGACTGGCCAATAGCTGTTTCACTGTGTGAATGTACGTCACTATTATGGGTTTAACAGAGAAGCTGACTGGCCAATAGCTGTTTCACTGTGTGAATATACGTCACTATTATGGGTTTAACAGAGAAGCTGACTGGCCAATAGCTGTTTCACTGTGTGAATGTACGTCACTATTATGGGTTTAACAGAGAAGCTGACTGGCCAATAGCTGTTTCACTGTGTGAATATACGTCACTATTATGGGTTTAACAGAGAAGCTGACTGGCCAATAGCTGTTTCACTGTGTGAATGTACGTCACTATTATGGGTTTAACAGAGAAGCTGACTGGCCAATAGCTGTTTCACTGTGTGAATGTACGTCACTATTATGGGTTTAACAGAGAAGCTGACTGGCCAATAGCTGTTTCACTGTGTGAATGTACGTCACTATTATGGGTTTAACAGAGAAGCTGACTGGCCAATAGCTGAATGGGATCAAGTCAAACTAGGAAAATGCTGGGATGAGGAAGGGCAGAGCCTGGAGTTCCTCAACAGACACAGCGGGAGCAGGAGATGAACATGCTATGCTAATAAAGGTACCAGCATGTGGCAGGGCATAAATAAGCAATATGGGTTAACTTAAACTGTAAAAGCTAGTTAGTAGTTAAGTCTGAGATATTGGCCAAGCATTTATAATTAATACTAAAACTCTGACTGATTATTTGGAAGCAGCTTCCAGTATAGAAAAACTGTCAACAAATGGCATCCAATGTCCAGGGCCACATAGATCTACATAAGACCTTAAAAAAAAGCTTATAAAAGGTTCTAAATACACAAAACAAAGCCAAACACAGCTTCTTAGTCTTGTGTTGCTCATGCCAGACCCATACAGAGACACATCTCCTGGCAGCTACTAATACACCATGAGCAAAGCAGCATGGTGAGTTCCTGCAGTTTCTTACATGGGCAGAGGTACATACCAAAAGGTGCCCCTTAGCTGCTGCCTGTGAGCTTAAGCTGCCAGCACACTGCACGGTGGGGTTGGAGCTTTGCTCATGCAGAGAGAAAAGGATTACATATATGCATTAAAGACATACTCAGATGGGAAAAACTCTAAATAGGTTACAGTGAGTTTAAAATATACATAGTCTTGGGAGAGGAAAAAAAGACTCTATATAGTCATACACAAAAAATAAAGTTTTAAAATGATAAAGTAAATTTTTTAAAAAGAGATATAAAAGAAATAATCCATGTAAAGATGAAAAATAAGCAGTGTGGATCCTGTATGTTATTGTGTTGTATTTGAATTTTTTTGGCTGCTAAGAAACACTGGATTATGAAAACTGCTAGATTCAACTAATCTATAAATTTTAAAACTATCTTGACTTCAAAATTAAAGTCAAAAGATGTTTTACTTCGGGAAGGAGGTTATACTTTTATTTCTACAGGAAATGATAAGCTGTTGGTTCATTTCAGGTTAGAGAAAATCAGGTTTGATTGAGGAAGACCCCTTGAAATCTTGATTACAAACATAAAAAAATAAACCTAGAAGAACTACAAGACACATGATATATATTTTACCTGCTCAAACACATAACAAAAAATCACCTTTGGCTGATTTATGTTCAATGCAGAGCCTATACTTGCAGTAATACAAATATGTATGTTACTGTGGTGAAATATTGTATATTTAATAAAATTTGTTTGGAATAACAAAATACAAAATCACCTAGATCCAAGGCATGAAGGTCAGGGAGTGGTGATTCACATCTTCAGTCCCATTGCTCGGGAGACAGAGATCCTCTGGCTGTGAGTTCAAGGTCTAACAGCCAGGCAGTGGTGGTGCACACCATTAGTCCCAGCATTTGGGAAGCAAAGACAGTAGGATCTCAGTGAGTGTGAGGCTATCCTGGTCTACAAACCAAGTTTCAGGACAGCTAGATCCTTTAAAAGTTTATGTATTTTCCAAATAAAGAGACCAAACACCAATAAAACTTGATAGCCCAGGTGATCCAGCATCTAAAACAGCTTCAAGGCTGCTGAAATGATCTGGCTTCACAGACTACTACAGTTTAGACTTAACCAATATCCTAAATATTTTCAGAGTCCAAAGATTACCAGTATGCCCAAACAAGAGGAAGTAGTTTAGAGAGTGATACCTACATTCCCAAAAGGTTGGGTATAGATGTTTGTCATCATATAAGGAGGATTAATTACAAACTGTTATTGCTGAACAAAGGATTTAAATTTAAAGATCTCTTTCTAAAGGAAAAGGGGGGAAAGGATATAGAAATGATGAAATTTAAGGGTAGATTACTGAATATACTTTAATCCAAAAAGCAAATATTTTATACTGATATAGATTTTAGTTTAATGAAACAAATTTAAAGTTATTTCTGTATGTATGTCATTGTAGTGCAGTTTCTCAGTCGTGGGCAGCCAGAGGCCCAGACCCTGCCGCGCCGGACCCCTTAGCCACCTGCCACTCAGGCCCCCAGAAATGACTCAGATGCTTATATTAATTTCATGCTGTTTGGCCTGTGGCTCAGGCACATTGCTAGCTTGCTCTTACATCTTAACTCAACCCATTTCTATTAATCTGTCTGCCATGTGGCCCGTGGCTCACCTGTGTTCCTTACATGTTGCTCCTTTGGGCTTCAGCTCGGTCTGCCTGACTCCGCCCTGGGTCTCCTACCTATGCTCTGATTTCTCCTCCTACTTCTTCTATGGTGCCTGTCATGGCCCAAAACAGCTCCTTTATTTAAAGATTGAGATTCACAGCATACATAAATGCATTCCCACATCAGTATGTTTCTACTCTTGTTTAAGGTATCATACCTATACAGCTCATTTAACAATATAATGTAAATTTCTAGTCCTTGAAAGTTATTATTACAAACTATTTAAGATAATAAAGAAATGCAGGTTAGTAGTCATTTATTATAATCAAACTTGTAGTCAAGTTAGGTATCTTTTCAAGGTCAAATAGATATATTTAGATAAATAAATGGTCTTCAAACACTTTAAAGACCTACAGACTATGCCATTTAAAATGTTCAATAACCTAAGACTTTTCATGACAATGAGACATCTCTGCTCCTGACATCACCGATCTATTTCAGAGAGGATAATGAGCATCAAAAAATGTTCATATGGATTTTGCTTTCTTTGTGACAAAAGTTAGCTACTGAGCAAGAAAGTGTTTTTGCTTCGACTGCTGACAGTGTGATGTCCAAACTGGATAGAGGGGACATAAAAGAAAGAGACTGCTGAACTTTGCCAGGACAGGGTAGGAAGTCCTTCAAAATTCCTGCTTCAGAAGAGTCTGCCAGATATTCTAGGCCTGGAGGCGAAGACAGACAACCCACCATTGCAGAGCAACCTTGGGTGACTGTCCGGGCAGCCAAATGATTCTGTCCTTTCTACAGTTTTAGAAGTTGTTTCCCCTACATTTCCTGTTTACAAGTCACATTTTATTCTTTTTGGGTTTCTGCTGGAGACTGAAGTATAGATAGTTATATTTTTATGGTTTTTCTTGTTACCAAATTCAGAAAAAAAAAATCAGAAAGGAGGAATAAAGCATATAAGGTTGGGAGACATAAAATCTTAAATTGTTTATCTAAAAAGGGTTTTGAGGTGTGAAGTAAATAAATGAAGTTTGGTGTTGGTAATAAAAGTAAGGCTAGAAAGTGAATTAGGTACAAAACTTTGGACTCACCAAGATAGGATAGATAATGGAATATTTTCTCTCAATTTACCAAATGCAAATGGACTGGATATTTGTGAATGTAATTCTTGCATGATAATTGCTCATACTGAATATAGTTTTCTGTTTCAGAGTTAAAACCTTCCCTTTCTATTTTTACAAAGGGGGGAAATGTTGTATGATATTTTGACTGCATCCTAACGCTCCCAAGACTGCCAGTGAACTTTGCTTTGATCAGAGGGTGGAGCTAGCTACTAGCTGACCAAAATTAACCATAGAGGTGTTGGAGGACTGAGGGCAGAGGGGAGGCTGAGAGACAGTCTAGGCCGTTTGAACTGAGGAATGTGAGGGATGAGGTCACTGGTTGCTTCTCCACAGCTTCTCTGCTTACTCAGTTTCTTACCCCATACCTGACTCCCAAGTTTTTATTGATAACTAATAATTAGGTAAATGCTTCATTCTGCTGCTGATTGTGGTCATGCTTACTTTAACTTTGCACATGGAAAAATGCCACATAACTATAGACAGAAAAGGAGGCTGAAGTAGGTATTCTGACTAAGAGTCAACAGCATGATGACATATTAATCCTCAGTTTTTCCACAATGAATCACAATAGCACGTTCCAGTGTTTTCTGTTATATTTTCATTGACGGGACCTTTCTCCGCTTACTGCGCCCCATAAGATGCTGATACCACAGAGTCACTGCATATGTTTATATGTGTCATGTATGACAGGGCTTTATATTATAGAGTGAGATTTTGATCTCCCCTCAATACCAAGTCTCCTTTTCATGGCAGAGTCACCTGCTGAGATGGCATTGTCTGTGGTTACATTTGCTATCACTAGGGAAAACTGAAAAAGAGCTGTATGGAAGCTGTACTAACTTATGGATTCTTATATTATTAAATTACTACAAAGTGAAGTTGTGACTTTTAAAACTAAGCAATTTCTGAGATCAGAGAGCCTAGTACAACCAAGGAAACAGAGGCGACTGTATGAACCACCCTTCCGCATGCTCCTTTCAGCACCTTCTCAGAATTCACTGGGTCAAAACAAAAAGACACACAACAACAGTGCAGAAGAGGACCCGGCTGTGGAGAGGAGGGGTCAGTCAGCAAGAGGAGGAAGGCGCAACAGGTATAGTGAGGGATGTGAATGTGATACAATCAAAATATGCTTATAAACATGTGTGAAGATGTCATAATGAGCAGTGTAGCACAACTAACATGCTAACAAGACATTAGAAAAGCAAAGGCAAATGAAACCTACGTTAATTCCAATTACCAGAACGACTACATTTAAAACACTGACACACTGAATGATGAAGAGAATGGAAGAGCTCCCATCTGTTGCTGTGGGTACGTCACACCCTGGAAATGCAGGCTGGGTGACTGTTAACCATACCTAACCTGTCGTCCAGAAGTTTGTTTTTTCTCTCAGTTTATGGAGACAGGGTTTGTCTGTGTAGCCCTGGCTGTCCTGGAACTCACTCTGTAGACCAGGCTGACTTTGAACTCACAGAGTCTCTGCCTCCCAGTGCTGGGATTAAAGGCGTTTGCCACCTCTGCCCAGCCTGTATTCCTTTGTATCCATTCAGGTAAAAAATGAAGTAGCATGCTGAAAAATAATGTGTACGTCATCATATTAGCCAAAATTGACTTAGAAATAAAAATTGATACCCTACCACTAACATTACCATGGATAATTCTGATAACACTCAACATGGATAAATCTCAAAAACCCTGAGGTGAACAAAATACAGATACAAGGTTATAGGTTACCAACTCAAGAACAGGCAAAATTAACCCATGTGAGTAAAAATTAGAACCATAGTTGTCTATTAGGATTGAGAGTCATTTCTGATGGATAGTCTGGAATACATTTATAAAATACAAGACCTTTAAATTGTATTAGCATTAAATTAACAGTTTAAAAATCAAAATTTGTACTCAGTGTAGATTTTAACATCTAATTATTGGAAGTCAGACAATTAGGCAAAGTTTCATGATTTTTTCCTGAAAAGTACTGTTAATCTTTTATTAAATTTATTTCTGCAGGAGTCTTTTTATAAATAATGTGCTGTGTTATGCAAAATCAGCACAGCCTCCCTTGACTTCTATGACCTTAGCTTCCATAGAACCAAACTTAAGCTAGTTTGCATCTTCTACGCTCCTTAGGAAAGCGATGATCATGTCTAGGGCTCCTGTCTTTGATGCTTGGGTTCGGTTTACAGATTTTTTTATTTTCCAGTAATCTTGATTCAAGATTTCCTATGACTTTTTTATCTCCAATCACGCTTGAAGTTCTATTTCTATAGAAAAACTCGGGCCAGGCTGAGTATTCCTTCTCAGAAATGCTTGTAATTAGTGTTTCTGATTTGGTATTTTTCATTTTTTAAATATCTAAAAAGACTTCACTGGCTGAGCATCCATAAAATTCTGTGCCTGAGATCCTGGAATATTTCAATATTAGGGATGTTCAACCTGTATAAAGATTATTGCCAGTTCCAGAAAAGTTTGCTAAAAAGCACATATGACAGTGTTTTGTGGGTCACCTTGCCCAGGGCTGTTATTTAAGAAGCAGGAATTCAGCTGTTGCTGCGAAGGCATTTTGCAGACTTCTATAAAGATTGCACTGGTTTACTCAGTCCAAAGGTCTGAAGAGAAAATGTGATGTTTTCTTCAGCAATTCCATTGACTGTATGTTCAACACTCGACCAACTGCTCTAAGCCTGCTCTCTCTAACAGCCTGCCCAGGCCCACACCCAGAACCAACTAGCTGCCTATACCAAGTCTATGAACTACATACCTTTGTAAATAAATAGATGTAGATACAGAAGTACATACCTCCTACTGTTTATCAAGGCTTTGGGATATGTGTGTTAAGAGTGTGTGTGTGTTACACAGATACAAAAAACTTTTAATTACAGGTTAAATTTTCTAAAGTCTTAATTATTGTGCCACACAGAGACAGGGAGGAGAATGCTGCTGAGGAGGTGCTGGGTTTAAAGTGCTTGGAGAACATCTTGTCAGGGGAAAGCCAGCGTCCACGTGCACGAAACTGGGACTCTCTCCGCACAGCCCTTGTCCCCGTATGTACAATGTAAATCATAATTAGGCAGCAATAGTTAACCCCGTGACTGTTGGACGGAGTTGAATGATTATGACGTGCTGGTCTACTTTATAAAGTCAATTTCAAAGTTTCACCTCTCCCTCTCACCTCCACAGACTCACTGAACAATTTATTTAGAGTGTGCCCTGGAGGGTCCTACTTCTTCCTCTCTATATCATGAAATGGTTTTGGGGTAACTAAAGAACCATTTTTCTGGATCAGTTCTTGACAACAACATAACTGTATATACCAAACCAATTTTTCATGAATGACCTGCAGCAGAAACCCATCTATGCTGTGAATTCTGGAATCTCAAATTCCTATCAAACACATTAATTTTAGGTGGCTTGCAAAAACTCCTTTTTGTCATTCTTAAACTTCCCAGGGTAAAGAATCAATTCTAGAAGTGCATGAATATCATTTCAAGTTTCCAAATTCTGAATGTTAAGTCACAAAATGGCAGCAACTTACACCTGCTCTCTCCATAGCTCTCGTCTTCATCAAAGAAGCCGCTTCTTGCAGCACACAGAAACCACTATTGAGAACTCCAACAGGCAAAATGCAGAGTAGACACGATCAAGGACTGTCCTGTAGTAGGAAGGTTTGGGCCTGGACTAGTCCCAAGATGTAGACTAGCTGTCTTAAATAATTATAAAAAGGCATTAATTATATGCCATTTGACCTATGGCTCAGCATATTGTTTGCTAGTTTTTATTAACTCATTTTTATTTATTTATGTCTTGTCACATATCTGATGGCTTACTTGTTTTTTATTATATTTTGTATTCTGGGCAGCTGTATCTCATCTTTAAGACTCTGCCCTCCTTCCTCTTTATTTATTTATTTATTTCCTAATTTCCTGACTATAAGCTGGCTTGTCATAAGCCAAAACAATTCCTTTATTAGCCAATGTTATTCACAGCATACACAAAGATATCCCACATCACTTCCCCTTTTCCATCTAATGAAAAAGGAAGGTTTTAACTTTAACAGCAAAATTATATAAAACAAAACAGTTATCAAGCAAAAATAAAGTTATAATTTTTAGCCTATTTGTAGTTAGCAAAATTAAAGAAAATATTTTACCATCTATTTTATATTTGTAAGTTACAGATTTATATCTAATTTATTTTTATTATAACTAAGGAAAGTTATAACTATGTAATCCTTAACTATGTCAAAGACTACAGAAAATATATTACTTGCGTAAACAAGAAATGTAAGCAACTTTTAAAATCTAGAAATGACAGAGATGACATCTGGCTGCCTGGACAGTCACCTAAAGTTCTTTTGTAACATTGGGCCATCCATCTTTAGTCTACAGCCTCGAGTCTTTGGCAGACCTTTTTCAAAGCAGGAAACTTGAAGGACTATTTTATCTATTTTGGTCCCTTTTGTGTGTGTCTGGTGAATGTCTGGAACCCGAAGGACCGTCTCCGGATTGTTAGGTCACTTGTCTATGCATCTTGCATGTCTAGTTTATACAACATACTGTGAGGCAGTTGAGGCGAGGAGACTGTCTTGTCTAATGACTGACTTTTGTCACAAGGAAAGTAAACCCTACATGGAGTGTCTTCAGTGCCCGTCATCTTCTTGAAGTAGATTTGTGCTGCCAGGAGCAGACATGTCTCACTCTCTAGAAAAGTCTAAGTTTTTAAAATGTTTTAAACGTCATATTTTGTAGTCTTTGAAGTGTTTGAAGATTACTTATCTAATTAAAATATAATCTTGTATACTTAAAAAACTTAACTAACATGACTATAAATTTGTGTGGTGATATGTTATATATTTAGTAAAACCAGTCTGGAATATCAGGATCCAGGAGGGTCAGAGAGCGGTAACTCACACCTTTAATCCCAGCACAGGGAAAGACTGGGAGTGGTGACCTACACCCTTGATCCCAGAAGATCTGAGTTTGAGGTCATTTTAGTTTGCAGAGGGAGTTCCAGGCTCCCAGTCAGGCAGTGGTGGTGCCACGCCTTTAATCTTAATGTAGATGTGAAACAACTGGGCAAAGAAGGTATTTAAGGCAGGCATAGGAATTAAGGCAGTGGAAGGAAGCCACGTGGAGTAGAAGCCTGGAAGAGTGAGGCTGAGGAAGCTGGAAGACAGCTGGGTGAGACTTAACTGTGGTGTTTCCTCTCTTTGATATTTCAGACTGACTATATATAACATATCACCACATATTTGATTATCATAGATGACTACTAATCTGCATTTTTAATTATGTATTATACTTTTAAATGAGTTATATAAACATAATACATTAAACAAGAGTAGACATATACAGTATGACAAAATTAATGTTAAATTTATATTAATAAAATAAAATCTATATCAATGTAAAACAGTTTTGAGATTAACAGCCTTTGTTTTGGATTAAAGTAGATTTAAAAATTTATCTTTTTAAATTATTTTTATATCATATCCTCCTTTTTCCCCTCAAAATAGATTGACCATGACTATTAACAGTTTATAATGAAGACAAATGTTTCTAAACGATATTTTAGGAATTTAGTAATTACTATTATATTTTGTTTTTTCAGTGGATGGATCCCATCTTCGAGTGATTCCACCCTTCCTCATTTTTACTTATGTTTAGATTTCCTGCTTGACTATAAGCTGGCTTGTTATAGGCCAAAATAATTCCTTTATTATCCAATATACACGAAGGCATCCCACATCACTGTCAACCCACCTGATACATCTAAACCAACCCCTACACAGAGCCAAAGACCATAAATGAAGAGGGAGAGAAGGACTGTATGACCAGAGGACCAAGGGCCATAAATGAAGAGGGAGAGAAGGACTGTATGACCAGAGGACCAGGACACCTGTTACAACACAGCTTCTTCCGGATAGGACTCTCATCAATACGGCAACTACACATGACATGCAAAGGCCATACAGGCTGACGTGAAAACATGGAGGGAAAGGTCACAGAGCCCTAATCCTAGATAAGAGCTACAGGCAAGTGGATGGCTGCTGAGACAGCAAGAATTCACTTTTTCCAAGGATAAGTCCTGTAATTGTTTATACAATCGTCAGTGGTGAACCCTAAACACATGTGCATATCAGGCAGCACTCATGGATTTGGAAGGGTTTGTATGGGCTTGGGGTGTGTGTGTGTGTGTGTGTGTGTGTGTGTGTGTGTGTGTGTGTGTGTGTGTGTGTGTGTGTGTGTGTGTGTGTGTGTGTGTGTGTGTGTGTGTGTGTGTGTGTGTGTGTGTGTGTGTGTGTGTGTGTGTGTGTGTGTGTGTAACAATAATACTTACAGAAGAAGGGATTGTAAATTCTAGAGTATTGTGGGGACCCTAGAGTTGAAGTGGATAGCAATGATATACTCATGAATAAAATTCTCAAAAAATTAATTTTAAGTTAAAAATTTAAGATAGTTTTAAATAGTTTTCATTTAATAACATAAAAACCATCTTATCAATTATTAACTATAATTTTGTAGGTAGTACAAGACTATCCTCAATACAACAAATATAAAATTTAGAAACTTATCTCCTGGTGTAAATATTGTGTGCCTATCTTATACATTTTATAAGAGCCTATAAAAACTATCAAATTTATAGCTTGCCACAATATAGCCGTATAAATTTATATTCAGACAAGATTCAGGATAACAGCACTAGGAAAAATTTCCAAAGCCCAATCTCTCAGCTTTCTATAATCACCTGAAAGTTAATTTTCACCTCCACTGGCTGCATTTGTGAGTTTGGGGTTTGTTTGGGGGCTCATGTATCCCTGCAACATGGCAGTACTAGATTATAAGACACAGCAGTTGCTATGAATCCACAAGATAACCGTGAGGTAAATCAGAATACCGTAGACTCTTTCTAGGAAAGAATGTGGCACATGAAGGAGCAGGTCTGCCTTTTCAGTAATGAAAACATTCTGATTTAACTGACTTAGTTTTTAGGAAATTTTCCTTATTTTTGTTTCATGTGTTTGAGTCTTTTGCCTGTCTGTGTGCATGCATGTATGTATATGTATGTATATGTATGCATGCGTCTATGTATGTATGCATACCACATACGTGCCCGATGCATACAAAGGCCAGAATAGAGCATGAGAGTTAGACAACTGTAAACCATCATGTGAGCACTGGGAACTGAACCTGGGTCCTCTGCATTAGCTGCAAGTGCTCTAACCGCTGAACCACCTCTCCAGCCCCTTAACTTAGTATTTAGAGCAATACCATCTTTAAAAATAGTAATAATAAATAAGCTTTACAAGTTACTCTTATTTGCATCTGGAGACACTTGGGTGCCACTGTTTATTCTAGAGGAAAAACAGCAAAATGCTGTATCAATCTGCTGAATGTTTAATGAGACAACACTTTGTGTCTTTGAGTCTCTCCTGTGTGAGCCCCTAAGAAATGCAGACAAGGGCCTCAGCAGGGAGGCCCATCTACAGTCATAAAGGTGCTTGCACACAACCCTGGGACAACAAGGCTTCAGAAGCATCTTGGGAACACACAAAACTGAAAACTTCCGCAGTTCTAGATTTGCTTTTTCTTTCTTTTTAAATCAGAAAGTCAAACAGAATTAATTCTGTTTCCTATGGAAGAAGCATTTCAAAAAGCAAAAGAACAGCACGAGAAGCAACTTGTCAATTAAATGAAAAACAGGAAACAAACCTCAAAGATGAAATAAAAAGTGGGTTAAAGCTTGAGCATCTACAAAATAGAGAAATTACATCAATGAGATACTTGTGTTTATTTCTGTTTAGCTTCTGGGTCAAATACTCCCAGGCCCCACACTCGATTTGAAAGTCTTTGTCCTATCTGTGCCGAGCCCCAGGAGCACCTATTTCTTGAACCTCAGACTCTGGAGACTGCCAGGTGTGGCTTTAACACCAATGAGGCTGAAAAAGACAATGATTCTGAACATACACCTGGGCAGGAAAATGACTTACGTGATGAGACAGACCTACTTTAGAAATGAGCTGTAATCCTCACCAAAACCAAGAATCTTTAAAGGACTTCACAAGTGTCATCTACTTAGTAAAACCTTGAGACCATCTTTTCCTACAAGCGTAATTCTCCATCGGCTTCAGGTAAAAAGGACACTGAGCTGAAGGAAACAGAAGTAAAGCCTTGATAAAGGAATAAAAAACTTGTCTGTTTTAACAATACTCTTCTTAGCAATATTCTGCCCAAATGATTTACTTTTTCTCACAAAAACATCTGGGAAAAAGCAGACTGTCCTCAACCCTGAAAGCTTCTCAATGTCTTTGTCCATGTCTCCACTATTTCCTTTTTAAAGTTTCTAATTTGGCATAAAATTCCTGTAGAGAGCATGTGTCCCACTCTGTCCGGGGTAGGGGATGATGGAGGTGGTGGGCTTACTTCATAAGACCAGCTTCTGTTCAAAGTACATCTTTCTTGGTGTGGCTTTCAGATCCAGACTCATGGATAACCAGACTTGATAAAACGTTTTCACTTTTTTTGGTGGAAGGAGAAACACATAGCCTTCCCAGATAATCACCCACTACCTGTATCAGATTTACCTTTACTTAAACTGGCTAAGATGTAAGCTCACCTTCAGAACCAAAACTTACCAAAATGATGGTATTAAAATTAACATATTATAAGAACCCTGAATGAAACAAACTTTAAATATTTCAAGATATCTGAAAAATGGTAAGAGTACCAGAAAGAAATTATCACAGTTGACATGGTGGTTAACTTCTCTGATTCCTTTAAGGGTAATCCCTCAAGATCATATTTTAAAATCTGGAAATCTTCACAAATATTTGAATTATTCCTGTACAGGGCACCACGCTAATCTCTCTGTGTACTTCCAACTGATGTGCGTACTGTCAATCAAACACCAAGGGCCTGTCTTTAAGGTGCTAGTGCTAATAGTCAGGCTTCAGTATTTATCATCATAACTTGGAACCTTCATTGTACTACCATCCTAAATTGTATTATCCTACTTTAAAAAAAAAAGCTTATGATTATATGGTATGCAAAAGCACAATTATTACTTGCATGTGGAAGGAGGGAGTGTCAGGATAGTTTTTCAAGTATTCTCCCATGCACTCAGAAGCAGGCATGAAAAACACAACTAAAGGCGATCTTGTATCGTTATCCAGCGATGCACTGGTAAAATCGCCACTGTGCTGTCATTCTCTCCAAGTGGCTGAGATGGACTGAATCCTGTTCTTTACTCTCCTGAGTGTGACTATCTGGAGACAGTGCTTTTGGACAGTGACTAAGGTTAAATGTGACCATAGGTAGGATTAGCTTTATAAAAGATACAGACAGAGCCCTTCCCTTCCACCATCTGAAGACTTATAAAGTGACTATCTACAGGGCAGAAGATCCTTACCAATATGGAAATCAACTGACATCTTGGATAGCCCAGCCTCCAGGAAGACAAGACAAATTCTAGGTACATCTTAGGCCAATGTTACTCAAAGATTTTTACCACAACCCTGAAATACGTCACAAAATCCAGTATATTTGTGTAATACCCCATTCATATCTGAGCATTACCATCTAAATTAAGATCCCTGATAACTTCAAATAGATCCGTTTTAGGATGGAGCTGCTACATCTCCCATAACAGGAAATGCTGGTGCATTCATCCCTGCCATCTTCCCCACTGCCCATGAGCAGGAAACCCTCTAAGTTCTTGCTGCCTTCCCCCTAACTCCTGTGGTAACAACCACTGAGAACTGGGACCAACATCCTGCCTCCAGCGCCCTGGCCTCCACAGCAGGACAAACTATCCAGGGTTGGTGTATAAGAAATGATCAGAACCAGATTCTCCCGTTCTTCCATCCCTTTCCTGTTTCCCTTATACTTACTTCCCTTCCTAAGGGAAACACACCAATAAAACACAGCACGTAAAACTTCCAACTGGAACCTGTGAACTTCTTTTCTATTATTCCTAAGTAAAGTGAGGGCTTCTCAAAAAAAAAAATTCTATCAATGTGCTGGAGTCAGTACAAGATTACCATGGATATCTCGTGCAAAAAAAATAGAAAATGAAAAAAAAAAAAAAAAAAAAAAAAACCAGGACTGTATCACAAGGATACAGAGATAGTGTGATAGTACTCTCAACAGCCAAATATGAATACAAAAAAAGACATATGAATTTATTATGAGTGTTACTGATAAGAACTCATCCCATTTTCAATGGCTTACAATTTATTTGAATATGTCATTTTTTTGTATTCATATGAAACTAAGGATTATCTCTTATCTGGTAAGTGTAGAAAATGCTAAAGGTAGAAAGCCATTTTATAACCACCATGGAAAATAATGAATAAAGAACCAACTGGCGGTAAATCAAAGGGGAATTTTTAAGGAGTAGACAGCCCTTAGTGTTCTTCCCACTGATTAATAAGCTATGTATTAATGGCAAGAAGGAGGAAAAAGTAGTAAAGAAAGTAAAAGCTTTCCATGAGCAATCAAAATTAACACCGCCATGAAAGACAGTCATGTCATGTGACTTCAGGTACCTATCTAAGAAAGATATGTCACTTATACAGACGGTATCAGCTAAATATGAACAGAGTTGATCCAATCAAACTTAACTAAACTAACTAAAAGCTGTTAGTACCTTCCCACTTTTTTCAGGATGGAACTCCAAGTTCTTGAGGTTAAAAGGGCATTTCAGTTTTCACAAGGGAAGCCCTTGGGTAGCATGAGTCTTTCCTGGGTATTTTGTTTATTCCAATATTTTAAAATTTCTCACAGAAACCTTTTATAATACCATCAGGTTAATCTACTGAGACCAAAACAATGCCTTTTCTGGAGGAAATTTAATTCTAGAGTAGTTATAAATGCACAAGTTAACTAGTTTACTCTTCTCATTCTGGAACACCACGGTCAGTCATGTCTAAAGAGACCCACTAGCTGGGAACAGTGATGCACACCTGTAATCCAGCATCTGGGGGGCTGAGGAAGGAGGATCGCCACAAGCTGAAACCCATGTTGAGGTCAAGGGTAAGGTCAAGGCCAGACAGGGCACAATGAAAACCCTGTGACCCTCCCTTACCCATAGCTCCCTGCCCCCCCCCAAAAAAAACAGGGTGAGTCTGGGGATGTAGCAGGAAGGCCTGGGTTTGACACCCAGCTCCACATAAAATGCTATGGTGGTAGGTGTCTGTTTTTCCAGCCATGGAGAGGTGGAAGGGTCAGGAGGAGCCAAAGGCTAGGTTACATAGTTAATTTAAGGCTGGACTAGAATATATAGAACCCTGTCTCCAAAAGGGGGGGAGCAATAATAAAATGTAAAATTTCCAGTCAATGATTATTAAGTCTTCACATAATTAATCACATAAAAAGGTTCTTCAAATATACTTAAGCATCTAACTTAATAAAAAAGCAAAATTTTCCAGTAAATGTAAGAGGGGATGCTAAGGACAAGCACCTCTGAGCAATCTAACCATGCTCTAATAGGAATCACTTTAAAAAAAAAAAAAAAATGAGCCAGAGCAAGCCAAGCACTTCAGGGGCTGTCACTGCAACCCTCTTCCCTTCCGGGACACGCTTTAAAGACCCACCCACACGATGGCATCAAGTTCCTCACCTCACTTTCCACCCAAGCCTCAGCACTGCCCCAGCTTTCTCCACCTACCAGATTCCTACAGGACACAGATGGACACACACACACAGAAGGACAGACAACACAGACACTCACTGTCCATCCTGCAAGTAAAGAAGAAACCTTCACTAACTGAGATGGGGAGAGAATCCTTGGCCTCACTTTAAAAGGTAAGAGAGAAAGTAAGGAAGGCAGGACCACTCCTAGGTGCCACAGAAAGCAAAAAACCAAACTCATGAAACCCAATTGCCTGTGCTGTCATCTGGGAACAGAAGAATATCAGAAAATTTTCCTGAAATAACAGACTAGGCAAAGGCATAAGTAGGTGCCTTACTTAATACTCTCAATTACTGGTATTTTATACCTTGTCAGGGATAGGGGCTAACTTCTAAAACTGTCAAGTAGAAATTGAAATAAGTTTTTGGAATTATCAAAGAGAACATGACGTAAATTAAATTCTTATCTATGGCTATAAACTAGAAAAGTGTCTGAGTCTAGTCTCTCAAGTGTTTCTGGACTAATTGTTATATCTTACTGGTTCCTTCAATAATTAATGAGTTGAGGAAAATCTTTAACACATACTCATTTTTGCATGAGTCATAATTTCACCTTTTTAAAAATTATATTTAATAAGCATGAATTTTAACTAAGTGATCATGAGTTATATGCTTTTTAAAAATCTTTTAAAGTTTCAATCACTAAATTTGACTAGATTTTTCCTAAAATATACAATGCTTATAGAAAGCATTATGAGTTTGCAAAGAACCTTAACTTGACAAGAGATATATTTAAATCCTAGTATAGGAAAGTGAGCTGTTTGTTCTACAAACTCTAGTAACATTATTAAGGTCAAAGGTCTCGTTTATGACTGAAGGGTGAAAGGAGAATTACCTGTAAGAACAGGAACTAGAGAAGAAGAAAAATGCTGAGTGATGAGTCAGTAAAACTAGGAGCATGCAGAACAACTATTTTCCTTTCTCTTTCCATGATGGACCTGCCGAAGAAACGTTTACACATCAGAGCATCTGAGAGCGCAGTGCAGACCTGCATCAGGACAGTCCAAAGTTCAGTCTTGCTCATAGCCACCCTCCTTGACATTTTGTCCTTTCTCTAGAATTGCACAGAAAATAATGGACATAACTCTGGACAATAAACCCCCTGGTGTTATCAACTCTATGAAAGGCTTACGTGGAAAGACATACAAGAATCCAGATGCACTCTGCATCTCTCTAATGAATTCAAAATTTGAGAAAAAGGAAAGGAAAAATTAAAACTTCAAGGCCCTAAAACAGCCAGGCGTTCACCTCAGACCTACGTTCCCAGCCTTTTCCTATGGCTCTCCTCTTAACTCTGCCCCTAGACCCACTAAATGTTCTTTTTAGCATTTGCCACTTGAATGCTCATTACAGTCCTTCCCCAGTGTTCTTTCTTCATGCTAACTTCTTCCCAGCCTTGATATTTTAAATCAAATGCACTTTTCCAAAACCTCATTTAGCAAAAGTAGCTTCTCCTCCTTCTCTTCTTTAGATGATATATTGGGTGGGATCCCTGTTTGTCCCATATGTTACTGTTTCCTAGGTCACAGAGCAATCAATACATGATATATACTGGGCCCCAGCAATTTTATCCAACCAAACAGTACTAAAATGGAGGCATAGCTGATAGCCTAAGTTGAGAGGGAAATCATTTAGTTTCTAACAAACTTGGCTCTGCCAGCCAATAGCTAAATAACCTTCAGCACACAAGTTCTGAATTGGTTAAGAGTAACTAGAAGGTAAGAAACTGGTGACAGGAAGCATGAAGGGTTTTCGGTGTTTCTTTGATGTTGTTGTTTTGGTTTTTTGAGACAGGGTTTCTCTGTGCAACAGCCCTGGCTGTCCTGGAATTTGCTTTGAAGACCAGGCTGGCCTCAAACTCAAAGATCCAGCTGCCTCTCCCTCTCTACTGCTGAGATTAAAGGTGTACCACCACCGCCAAGTTACAAACCTCTATCTCAAAATATATTTACATTATGATTCATAATAGTAGCAAAATTACAGTTATGAGGTAGGAATAAAATAATTTTAGGGTTGGGGGTCACAACACGGGGAACTGTATTACAGGGTCACAGCATTAGGAAGGTTGGGGACCACTGTTTTAACTTGAGTCTCCCTGTTCTTATCTGTATTAGATCATTTTCAAGGTCATGAAATACCAAACTTATATGAAATATGGCACCGTATGTTTTAGCACATACATCACCACTGATGTTGTGTCTACTACCAACTGTTTCAGAGTTCAGTCCATTGCACAGCTCAAACTGATAGGTCTGTGTGGTATTCCACAATTCTCTAGGCTTCACATTACAGAACTTCTGATTTTACCACTATCTACACTCAGACTTTTGAAATATACAGGCACACTTATAGACTGCGATCTATTACAGGGAAAATCAGCAGGGTTCAGTGGTAGATTAACAGATGTTTAGATAGAGATGAGTTCTACTTGGATCCAACTCTGATGGACCTGAAGAACCCGGTATGTAATGAGTGAAGGGGAGAGCATAGCACAGACTTAACCTAGGAGCCTTTTTCCTACCCTGAGAAAACAGATACAAAACAGATACCAAAGAACGACTCATGCAAAACTATTTGGGGACAACTGAATAGAGTTAGCTTGATAATATTTCAAGTTATCTGTGTGCTACACCTAGTTTTCAGCCTATTTGAAATACAGTTCTCCAAAAGATTCAAAGTTTCTAACTTACCAATGCCTTGAGTTTTTCTATCCATAAAATTAACATACTAACCCATTACCCTTCCCTCTCCGCTTCATGATTCCATAAATCACCTAAAGTGCCTTTAGTGTGTGTGCTTCTGTTAGACTTCTTGAGGAACTGTGCTCCACTGCAACCCCAAGTGGAACCATGCAAGTTAAAAAAACACGGAAGATGTTTGGAGAGCCTTTCCAAGGAAATGACTCCAGCCAGTCGGTCACGGGACCTTTTTTACACTGGTCTGCAAGGATGCACTTGGGAGTACGAGGTATAAAATTACCGGCAACAAAATAGCAAACTGTACCAGCATGAAACTGGACATTTTTCTGGGGCAACAATGTCTACACTCGATACTGTTTGAAAAGCTCCAACCGAGGTCCAAAAAAAAAAAAAAAAAGACAGTGAAAAGATAATGGAAGTTGATGCAACGAACCCAACAACCCTCACTGAGCAGTAAGAGCCCCTGCGAGCGGCAGATGGGTGGCCTGTCACCGAGGGAGGACACTCAGCGGCCGGCTCAATGAGGCGCTAACCGCAGAAACCGAGCATCCTCAGAGCGGCCGAGACCGGTGCCCAGGCCTTGACAACCACGCCGACCCCAATACCTGCGGGGTCCAGCGACATCTCGGAGGGCGGAGAAGAAGCGGGCCACTCGCGAGCTCTGGAGCCGGGATGGGAGGAGCCTGAGCTGGTCTGCGCGCGCAGATGCCCGCCGCTCCCCGCCCGAGGCAAGGCTAAGCGAGACCGGCCCGGAGACCAGACCACGCCCCCTTTTCCTGTTCTTACTTCCGTTGGGCTTTGCGCCTGCGCCTGACTCTCCTCTCGAGGAATCCCGCTCTAGGAGGGTTTCTCAGACCCTGGGAGGGGCCGTGGCTACGCATGCGCCCCCGAGAGGCGGACTTGGTAATGCACCGTTCGACCTTTGGAAGTCATAAATGGGTTTTGGATCCTGGACCTGTTCTTACAGTCCCGCTCATTCAGCCCTAAGGGACTTACGTGTCCGTGTCAGTTTTCAGCCTCAGTGTTGAGTGATAGAGGAAAAGTGATCAAAATGTCAACTGGCTGTTACTGGGAGAAAAGCCCCTGCCGGAGTCCTGCTCAGGAGAACTCCGTGAACACTCCAGTGTGGGTGGATGGATCTTGACCCTGCAGGAAAGCTGTCATTTGTTGCTGATAAGGGAAAGGAACAGAAGTCACTTTCTGGGTGGCCCTTAGGCCTGCTTCTACTCAGTCAGTCTTCATCAGCTCTCCATTTAATGAGCTCGCTGGAGCCTCCAAAGGGTGAGGGAGGCCAGAGACAGATGTTTGGAAAAGCATGGCGCAGCTGCTTCTTCCCTGCAAGGGATTTGGGGTCTTTCAAAATGATTCCTTCCCCAGATACCTGCGATGCCTCCTTCCCTGCTGCTGTGTCCTCCTGGTCAGTTGGCAGAGAAGATGCCACAGTTGAACAGGTCCAGGAAAGTGGGTCTCTGCTCAGCGGGGCTCCCGTTTAAGGGCCTGTTTGGACATAACAACCTTCATTACAGCTGTAGGTTGAGGTGCCAAGGTGGAGAGTTAAACCTTCACTCAGCCAGGCAGGAAATCAGTCCCTTTGCTTATATGTTTTATAAACGTGCTTAGAAACACACATGAACTCCGCCACGAGTACTCTATTTTTCTAGGAGTGAAGGATTTAGAAAGGTCAAAATAATGTTGAGACAGCCCCTCCTGTAGCCTGAGCTGACGATGGATACGGGGCAGATAGACGGTCTGAGTCTTTTAGAACAGATAGAGTGACTTGTGAAAAACACTCAAGCACCCATATTCAAGTGATCAAAACAAGTATGCAAAAATGTAACTCGATAAAGAGAATAAGTGTGAGCAGAACTCTATGTAGCTTCACTTGAATCCTCTAGCCAGACCTATTTGCTCTGTAACTTGAAAATAAATTCCAATGATTTTTCAGGATTTCAGTTTCATGTCAATGTCATTTTTAGGAATACACAAAACATATCTGAGAGACTTTGAGGGAGCACTTGTATAGTTTTTGCTATGACTATGGCCTGAAATATTATTATTATTATTATTATTATTATTATTATTATTATCTACTTAATTCATTTCTCAGAATATCTGAACAATTGCTGTTTGCTTTAGCCTTATCCTAGACAATAATATTTTGGAAAATTTGATTTTTTTTTCCGTGTTCCCTAAAATTGACTACTAAATATTACATACCATGAAAGACAGCAATACACCTCAGTGCCTTCTCATTCTAAGGTTAATGAGATGCTTTGGGGGAAACAGTCTTTACAATACAAATCACTCTTAAGAGTTAAGTGCTAGGAAATAGAAGAAAAGTTAATGTATTATGACAGATAATTTCTTGGGTAGTACAATGGGAGTACAGAGAGTATGGAAAACACATCATCCTGTACTTTTGAAGCTGCATCCTATACAGTTATGTTCTCTAAGGAAGGCTGAAACAATGTCTGGTACCAAACAGCTCCACAGTAGCTTCTCAGAAGGGCCTGGAATATCATATTTGAAAAGGCCATGAAAGATCAGTTAAAATTGTATTTGGCTTAAAAGGTCGTGACCCAGGTTACAAAGGAGGTAAGTCATCCTTGTACAAAAACTGCAGCAAACACATCAGAGACTTTTGAAGGACGTCTAAAACACGGGAGAGGTCAATGGCTGTGCTGGTTGAATATTGTCAACTTGACACACACCTAGACATATCTGAGAAGAGAGACTATTAATTGAAAAAAAAATGATTCCATAAGATTGTCCCATAGGTAAGTTGGTAGGGTATTGTCTTGATTAATGGCTGATGTGGAAGGCTGAGCCACTGGGGCAGTGTCCTGGGGGCTGTAAGAAAGCAGGCTGAGCAAGCTGTTCAGAATCAAGCCAGTAAGCAGTGTTCCTCCATGGCTTCTGGTTCATTTATTGCCTCTGGGTTCCTTGCCCTGTCTTCTCTCAGTGATGGAGTATGACTGAAGAATTGTAAGATAAAGTAACCCCTTTCCTTCCCAATTTGCCTTTGGTCATAGTGAATTATCACAGCAATAGAAATCCTAACTAAGACAGAGGCCAATGACTGGAATTATGTGAGCAACTGCACAGAGGTGGGAATAACATGGCCAACTGGCCGAAATGCACCAGGAAGGCCTCAAAACCTGTTGAAGAATTTGTAAAGTTCGAGTAGTTATAAATTAGATTATACCAGAGAAGCCAGAGGCTTATAAACTTAAACACTAGGCTCAACACTGTATGACCTTGTCAAAGGTAGTCTAGAATTTATGCACTACTTGAAGGCTAAAAATAAGAAAAACAGCTTTGTAATCATTTTTTCCTGAAGTCTTTTTATTTATTTTATGAGTGTGCCTATGCACATGTGTGCATGTACACTATTCATTTATTTTGTGAGTGTGCCTATGCACATGTGTGCATGTACACTACTGAGTATATCTTGCTAGGTGAGTTATTAGTGTAGTCCATAGGTTTCAGCTGGGTAACACTGTTGGTATGTTTTTCTCCCTCCAGCAGACAGCCTAGCACCTGGGGCACTGTGAAAGCTAGCCATCAGCGAGAAAGCTTCTGGGTCCGTACCAGCTTGATTTCCTCAAGTTTTGTGAGTAAAGTCTATGGTATCTTCAGCAATAGGCTTTACCCTCAAGTTCTGGTGAGCAACCAAGTACAATGTCCATAGCCTATATTGTTTTGGGGGTCTTGGACTCCTTACCACCACCCAGCCAGCCAACAACTTGAAGGGATTTGTCCCATACCTAGGAGCTGGCTTTTTGTTTGACTGTGATGTTTGGAAACAGTCATATCATCCTATGTAGAATAATCTCAAACTATTTTGAAATATATTTAAAAGCCTATAAATAGGTTTCCACATGAATCAGCAATTTCAGTTCCCTTAACTTACATGTAGTAATTTATCTGTTCATTCTCCTGATAAAATGGGCAAGGGTTACTGTTTAACCTAAGAATGTTAAACAACAGATGTAGCTTGAAAGAGAGATATTGGAACTATACAGGGCTACCTGGACAGAGTGCAACTCAATCTTCCTCAGTAATATTTTTATGTATCAGGTGAATGAGTTGTTGAATGTGGATGTATCATTGTGGATTAATGGTCTAGAAGAATCCATGATTTAACTTCCTAGTAAAATCCCAGGCCACAGAAGTGGCTGTGTTACTAACTTCTGTGAGTATTGATTATATTTGCTCTGGATCTTATCCCAAATAAATCAGAAAAGCCTTTAGGATTGGCTTCTTTTATGTCTTCTATTTTTTTCATTTGGAAAACAATTCTTCTGAGCTATTATTATACTGCATGTACTCTAAAATTTTAATTACTCAGTGTTGGCTTGCCATCAGTACTAAAATCTAGGCACTAATATGCTTAACTCAGTATTCTGTGAAGCATACTTCAAGTGAACAGAATTTAGCAGAATGCCCTATCACTTAAAGTGGGGGGGGGGTGTAACAAAATCTCCTCTCACTTCTGCAGAAAGCTTCCTGGATGTGCTTTGTTTGTGTTGTGCATTGTTTCCTGGGTGGCCTCATTTGAGAGAGACCACAGTTTTCTCTTGGGTCAAATATTTTAGTTCATTTCTAAGAAGCAAGAAAAGGAACCTGGTGTGGTAGCACATACCTTTAAACCCAGAACCCAGGAGACAGAGGCAGGCAGATCTTGAGTCCCAGGCCAGCCTGATATACAAAGCAAGTTCAGCCTGGGAAACATAGTCAGACCCTATCTCAAAAGAAATAATTATGGTAGCAATTATGATGGGTGAAGATATGGCTCAGTGACTGAGAGTATGTACTGTTATTTCAGAGAACCCTAATTCATTCCCAACACCAAAGTCAAGCACCTCACAACCACCTGTAGCTTCAGTACCAGGGAATCTGACTCCCTTTTCTGGCCTCCTCTGTAGTCAGAAGTTTCTGGCCTATCTGGACCAAGGTCCCACAGCCACTTTCCCTAAATAGTCACACAAAGGCTTATATTCATTACAAGCTGTTTGGCTTATGGCTCAGGTTCATCACTTGCTAACTCTTTCAACTTAACACATTTTTATTAATCTGTGTATTGATGCGTGACTCGTGGTTTATCTATATTTCTTTATATCTTGCTTTCTTGAATGGCAAGTGCCTCTTTGACTCCACCCTCCTTCCTCTTTATCTATGTTTGGATTTCCTACCTGCCTCTAAGATGCCCTACGATAGGCCAAAACAATCCTTTATTAACCAATGGTGTTTACAGCATACAGAAAGATATCCTACATCATTTTCCCTTTTCAGTCTAATCAAAAAGAGAGGCTTTTGATTCAACACAGCAAAATTACAAATAAAAAAAAACAGCTATCAAGCAAGAATGGTAGCTACAATAGCTAGTCTATTTGTATTTAGCAAAATTAAAGAAAATAAACTATCATCTCTACCTTACCCTTCTAAGTTCAAAGTTTCATTTCTTATTTACATTTTATTGTAACTAAGAAAAGCTATGCTTATAACTATCTAATCTTCAACTCCCATCAAAAACCACAAAAGGATATAATATTACCAGAGCAAACAGAAAGTGCATTGCAAGTAACTTCTAAATTCTGAAATTGACAGAGACAACATCTGGCTGCCTGGACAACCACCCAAAGTTCCTTTATAAAGCTGGGGTATCCATCTTCAGCATATAGACCTACCTTTCAGTGAAGAAGGAAATATGAAGGACTGTTCCACCCATTCTGGCATAATTCGTCAGTTGGTTCTCCCTGTGTCCTGCAGAATGTCTGGCAGTCTCTGTGAAGCAAGAACCTGAAGAACCATCTCTGCTTATTCTGTCAAGGTTCAGGGGCACTTTCCTATGGGTCCTGCATGTCCAGTTTGTACAGTATACTGTCAAGTAATCAATACAATAACAGCCTCTTGCCCAATAACCAGCCTTTGCCACAAAGAAAGTAAACTCTATATGGAGTTCCTTCAATGTTTATCTTTCTCTTGAAGTAGATTCATACTGTCAGGAGAAGACATATCTCACTGTCCAGAAAAGTCTAAGTTCTTAAAATATTTTAAATGTCATCTGTGTAGGTCTTTGAAGTGTTTGAAGATTATCTAATTGAAATATATCTTTGTATATCTAAAAAACTAATATCATAGATGATTAACACAATCTGTATTTTAATTATACATTTCAATTTGAAATAAATCACATAAACATACCTTAAACAACATTATACACATATACAGTATAACAAAATTATCCTTAAATTTGTATCAATAAATCAAAATCCATACCAGTATAAAGTTTTTTGAGGTTAACAGGGTTTTTTTGATCAACATAGAATCAATAATTTATCTTTTTATCCTATTATATCTATATCTCTTCTTTTTTTCAAATAATAACTCTGAATCTAATCTCCCTTGTTCAACTTTTTTCCTAACCATAACTAATAACAATTTATAACCAGTTACTCTAAACAATGACAGTCACCCATAACTCAGTACCCATGAATAGATTAAAAACCACCCACCCCCCTTGCTAACATGTATACATATCCACACACACATACACACAATTTAAAGAAGAAAAATATGTATCTTTAAAAGTAATAATGGGGTAGGGATATGGATCAATGGTAGAGGACTTGCATGGTATTCACAAGGCTTTGGGCTCAATCTCCAGCACCTCAGAAATAAAAAGTAAATAAAATAATAGTGAGGATAATACTGTAGCGTGAGTTTGATGAATTTCTTTCCAGCTGTGAATATTTAACAATCCTTTAAAACATTCTCAAAGGTGCTAAGAAGACTGACATAGAATCATAATGCACTGATGTCTTCTGAGTCTGAATTATCAGTGCAGTGACATCCTCTTTCAGTGACCAAGTGCACTAAAACAACTCGGAGGATTTTGTTCATGTGAAGGAAATGAAATACTTGCCCTGTACTGAATATCCTTTCACTGTGAAAGAAGGCAAATGACTTGAATTCACTTGCTTCTCTCCCAAATTATAGCTTCTCCCATGCCAAGTATTGCACTGAATCCCAGGAAAGTAACAATAAATAAGGAGATGAAGCCCTTACCCTTAAGAGAATCCAGTGGTCTCAAATACTCATAGATATAAATATGCAAATAAGTAGTCACAACACTTGCTAGAAGATCATGTGGGAGCTTAAAAATAATAGAAAATTTAACTTTAGAAGGTTTTGTATAGATTTTTATATTCAAAGTAGACCTTAAGGAATGAGTAGTAGACATTGAACAAGAAGAAGAGATGGAGGCCAGTTTACAAATGTTACTGCATGAAGTAGATGTGGTATGGTGGGCATGACCCATGAATGGGGGACTGGCTAACTACTGAGCGTACTAAAGTATCTCATAATTGCAATAGCTTATGGCTGTCTTTGATCTTTGACTGTATAATTTCATCAAAACTGTAGGAGATAATAAATATGGGGCCAAGTCTTACAATTTTGTTTTTGATGGTGGTCCACTCAGTGGACAAGGTTAACTACTTGCTGTTAAATTCATTCTTAAAGCTGCTTTATTTTAACTTTGTATGAAAGGTTTAAATTGATGTGATATTTGATCACCTAAACATCTTACAGAGTTCTTTTTGTTTTGTTAGAGTCTGATCTGAAAACCTAGCAGACAGTTTTGGTTAGTTCTATTTGCCCATATAACCTATGAGTTTATGTAGCTGATTTCTATGTTCACCATATTGTATAATAGCTAATCTTTGGGACGAGGGAGCCTCAAATGGAGAATTTCCTCTATCATATTGACCTGTAGGTATACCTTGGGGCATATTCTTCATTGATAATTAATGTAAGAGGGCCCAGTCCACTATGGGCAATACCATATGTTGTATGAGGTTTCTGGCCTATCTGGCCTATGATCCAGAACCACAGACCCACAGACCCACAGTCCCACAGAAACACAGTGACACTTGTATTAACATTATGCTGATCAGCCTATGTCTCTGGCACATTGCTAGCTAGTTCTTGCTTTTAAACTAACCCATGATTCTTATCCTGTTCATCCACGTGGCTCGGTACTTTTTCTCTGAGCAGCATGGTTGCTCTCTGCATCTGCTGGCTTCTCTGGCTTCTCTACTCTTCTCTTCCTGTTCCCAGAGATTTCCCAGTCTGGGAGTTCTGCCCATGCTTCCTGTCTGCCATCAGCCAATCAGCATTATTATTAAACTAATAAGCAGGACAATTATTTACAATGCAGTAACATAATCCCACTACATTTTCCCCCTTTTTTCTTTTCAAAACAAGAAGAACCACAAATCTAATATTCTTTTTTTCCCATTATCTATAACAACTTATAACCAACATTGTAAACAAAGACAAACATCCATAATCCATTTTTTGTGAACGGGGGTATAGTTCTCTAGGCTACTTCCTGCTGAATTGGGGTGCTGGCAATCCCATGGGAACCCAAAGAAAAAATTAGGATTATGGACAAATCCTTAGTGAAATAGTCTGCAAGGCTGTGTCAGCTCAGCCAGTCTCCTTGAAGTTGTTTTGGAAGCAGAACTCAGAAGAAACTGCAACAGAGGTGTTCTGAAATGCTGAATCATCTGGGCCATCCAATTCCATTGGAGACTTTTCAGGGGGTCTTCCTCAATAAAACTTCATTTTTTTAACTAAGAATAAATCACAGCCTCTCATTTTCTGTGTAAATAAAAAGAAAACCTCTTCTCCAAAGTAGAATAACTTTTGATTTTAATTTTAAAGTCAACTCATTTAAAAATATATAGGTTGAATTAATCCAACATCATTTATAATCACATGACTTTCAGCCGCTTTTACTACTTCACGTTCAGTCAAAAAACTTAAAGACAATAACATACAGTATCCAGACACACTTTGTATTTTCCATCTTTATGTGGCTTATTACTATTTCTTTTCACTCTATTTATTTTTTAAGGACTTTCTCTACCCTTTTTCTTTTTTCATATATTTACATAATATATTTTTAAGACACTCTAAACCAGTTAGGGGTTTTTTTTTGTTTTGTTTTGTTTTGTTTTGTTTTGTTTTGTTTTGTTTTGTTTTGTTTTGTAAATCTGCTTCTACTGTATATCTCTTATTTCTTATCTTATTCTGTTTCTGACCACATGTTTGTCTGGTTAGAGTGGTTGTCTCCACCCAGCTCCCTCTCTTTCTGTTTATGACTACACCTTTAATCTGCCAACTAGGGATTAAAGTCTTGGCAAGGATGGCTACCTGGCTCCACCCAGCTCCTAGTGTAGCTTCATAGGATTTAGCTTTTTAGCCTAGGTACTGGTAGGACCCACAGTGAGGAATTTTAGGGTCCATATAATCAACAAGTAAATCACTGCCTTCTGCTGCTCATGAACTCTAAGTATTTGGCAGCAGGGCCTCTTAAAAGACTCACAAGTGTTTCGCCTCTAAGGCTGAATCAGGCAACTTCTCTTAACAAAAAGCCATGCCTCTTCTTGCCTCCAGCAAGCAGAGCTCTCCCAAGAAAATGCTGCTACTAAGAAGCCATCTTTGTCTCTGTTCCTTTTTTGTCCATATAAACAGAAACCTTAAATGCATCATATGCAGCTTGTTCCTTACATCGAAACTCCTGTGAGATTTCAGAAACCAGCCATTTTGTAGCTCAAGCCCACACCCCTCACCAGAGTATCTCTCTGTACCATGGCTCATGTGAAAGACATAATTCGGAAGCTGTTTTTGGCTCCTATTCTGTGCTACAGAAATGTTTTTAAGCTTTCTAAGGCTTTATATGGGTGCATTTTACCCACGTTGGGTGCCGTTTGTTGTATAAAGTTTCTGGCCTATCTGGCTTGTGGTCCAGACCCACAGACCCACAGAAACACACAGACACTTGCATTAATTTTATGCTGATCATCCTATGGCTCTGGTATACTGCTAGGTAGTTCTTGCTCTTAAACTAACCCGTGATTCTTATCTTGTTCAGGTAGGCCTGGGCAGTATAGATGGTGCGATCCAGGGGGCAAGCCAATAGCAGCATTCTTCTGTAGTTTCTGCTTCATTTAACTCTCTTGTCTTTAGTTTCTGCATTGGCTTCTATCCATGGTGAACTACAACGTCAAAAATCAAAACAAACCCTTTCTTCTCTATTTACTTTTGCTCATAGTGTTTATCACAGCAACAGAACTCTACTTCCTGACACCCTTCTAGGCTTCATTGTAGAATATTATTTTAAGATGTCTTACACTTGTTTATGCTGTGGAACATTTGTTTTAAAGATGCAAAAACGTGTTGCGTTATTTTATGTTGCATTTGTTTAACTTAGTGAAGCTGTGTTACTGTGCCTGTCTAAAACACCTGATGGTCTAGTAAAAAGCTGAACTGCCAACACTGAGGCAGGAGAAAGGACAGGACAGGCTGGGTAGAGAGAATAGAAACTAAACCATCCAGCCACACAGCCACACAGCCACACAGCCACACAGCCACCCAGCCACCCAGCCACCCAGCCACACAGCCACACAGCCACACAGCCACCCAACCACCCAGCCACCCAGCCACCCAGCCACCCAGCCACACAGCCATACAGCCACACAGCCACCCAGCCACCCAGCCACACAGCCACACAGCCACACATCCAGCCATGGGAAAGAGTGAAAGTAAGATATACAGAAGAAAAAGAAAACGCCCAGAGACCAAAGGTAGATAGGATTAAAGTTAAAAAAAGAAATAAGCCAAGCTAAGACCAGGCATCTATAAGTAGGAATAAGCCCCCATGTGTGATTTATTTTGGAGATTTTTAGCCCCCCCAAAGAGCTAAAGAGCCAAAAAAGAAAAGAGTAAAATCAACCAACAACAGGCTTCTCTGATCTGTACATCTCCTTCTTAAGATGCAGACTGTGTTCTCTGATTATTTGTCTCCTGGGCTTCTACCTCCTATCAGGAGAGGACAAGAACTTGGTCCAATCTGATTTGGCTCACTGGTTCCTGAATTTTGAAACTAGCTACACCTACTAGTACTATGCCTCACTTGGCTGTAGGCCCTGTGCTTTGAGAAGCTGGCTGAAGCTTCCCTTTGTCTTGGGAATCACTAGCAAATGCTTTTCTATTGGCTTCAACTTACTATCCCACCAGGCTTCAGTTCACACTTTGTCTTGCAGTAGACAAAGAACATGGCACCATGTTTTATATTTCTGCTTTAAAAATTTGATATACACTCTAAAATTATAAATGGGGGGAAATCTAGGCAGAAAAATAAATATAAATAAATTAATAAAATTTCGAACACAACCCATCTGTGAAATATTGCTAATGACAGCCTCCTCAACTTCCCATTAAGAGGGCAATGTAAGCTGGATTTTCAAAGAGGATAAGTAAACCAACTCTTTATTAATTAGCCTAGAAGTATTCCAATTATAGAAATGATTAACCCTGAAAGATTATATATTCTGTTTACTTTCTGGGTGAAATATACCCTAGGTTTGCATATTACTTTTACTTTGGAGGTTGGGTTTAGGTATAAATGATAGTCTATAGCCTACAGAAGGTAAATGGGTTTAGATCAACAAAGAAAACCTGTCAAGTTCTGATGTAAGAGACACAAGTGATAATAGCTATGCCAGTGCGTCAAGTTTCAAATTAAAAGTTTTAATTGTGCTTGGGACAAGCCAATTGACTTTGAGAGAAAGTCCTCACACCTGGAAATAATGGTATTTCACGTGAACATAATACGGCGCTTGGTGCAGTGTCTCCTGGATCAGATTCCTCACACTTGTCATTCCAGATAGCCGCTGACAAACCAGACGGGGGGCATGGGTCCTGGTGAACATTATTCTCAGGATATATATATTTTTTAATTTTGAATCTTTGATCTCTTTGTTTCAAAGTTAGATATCTTTCAGTTTGCAAGTGTAGTGATCCTGCTTTCTGCCACCTGGGTATCAAACAATTTTTTTGAGATACAATTTTTTAAATGGGAGAAACTCCTAATTTGCTATTTTAAACTTGTTCTCAATATTAGGGAAGAAAATAATAATGGAAATCCAACGCATGACTAGCATTTGGTGGTCGATGAATGTTAGATATTCTGAAACTCTTGCTTGTGAGCTTTGAATCTCTATAAGTAACTTGGGCTACCATGGGTTTAATCTTAAGAAACAGAAATGTTCATAAACATAGGTTTGATCTAGGAAATAATTTTCTCCGTGGAGTGTTTCAAAGAAAAATGCTAAATGTGGTAAACATCGTATCTCTAGAAGGTCTTTGGAAGACTGACAATGTTCCCAACCCCAAGGACAAGAGTTTTCCACTGCAAAATAGGATCAGATTCACTAGTGTTTACTGTCAAGACCACAGACAGTAAAAAAATGAAGCTTATACTTTCACAAGTATGTCTGCGCACTGAGGTCCTCTCCTCCATCTGGAATTTTAACCTTAATGTAGACCTGACCCTGTTGTCCACTCTCCTGTCTTCTTGTCTTGAACCCCACCCCACCTCTGCTTTGGACTTATTATTCCCTTATTTCTTATTATATAGTGACAATATATTAATTCATTATTTTCTCTTTCCCAGTTTTAAATCCTTGACCTGAGAATTCAGGTATTCACCTAGGTCTTCGCCATACAGATCTATTTTCCGGGACACTGCTGCTATATTTTACAAATTCCGATCTTTCTCAAGTTTCAAGTCTACATTTGCAACCTCATTTTGATACTGGTGCTGTTAGGTAGATTATTGGATAGTCTCAGGCCTGAAAGACACAACCCTCTCTCATAATCAGTACCCTGTATAGCAGGGCTCTAATTACCAGTTAGATGAATCAGTCCAAAGTCCTACTTCTGGCCTTAGAGTCATGACATCTGAACTGCCCAGAATGTCCTCTCTACACCTGGCTTTGTAGCCCTACATGGGCAGGCTTTTCTTTTTTCATCCACCAGTTCCCAATAACCGACACAGAGACTCAATTATAAATACTCGACTGATAGATCAGGCTTATTACTAATTAGCTCTTACAACCTAAATTAACCCGTATTTCTTATTAGAAATAACAAGCCATGATGGCTTGTCATCTCATTTTGTACACAACCTGCTTTTTCTGTGTCTGCTTGGCAACTCATCAGACTCTGCCCTTCTTCATCCCAACATCCTTAGTCGGGTTGTCCTTCCTACACTTCCTGCCTGGCTACCAGTCAGCTTTTTATAAACCAATTTGAGTGACAAATCAATACAATATACAAAAGGACTATTCTATAGCAGCCCTAAGTCTTACAAGATTTCCATCTAGCAGCAGGCTTTCTGGTAAAGGACAAGGACATATCATCATCTCCTTTTGCAAGAATTGACACAAATAGGCATGTCAATCACTCGGGAAAGGCTGTTTGTTTAGAGACTTTAAAAGTCATGTAAAGCCTGCCTCAGATGTAGACCAGCACAATGATGTCTTTAGCTTTGTCCACTCTTACCCCTTGAGCATTTGCCCTGACCTTCATCACACGGTCCTCTTAGCCTCTGTCAGCTCTTGAGAGTGTGGTTTCTAAAAGTACCATTGTCCGCCCTTATACACAGTATGATTGTGCTAATGGTCTCTATGGTCATTTTCCAATCTCATCCCTTCAATGTGTGTTACCTTTATCCACATGCTCTGTAGGTCTCACTTCAATTGTTTTTAATGGAGATCTTGAGGACCAAGGAGCTGCAGAGAATCCGGACCAAGATCTCTCTAACAATACCTTGAACTCAGCACGTTGGGTCAAGACTTTTTAATTCTTCTCTGTATTTGAAGAACTGACCTATTTTCAATATAAATCGTCTTTGAACCTAAGTCCTGCACTTCACTCCCCAAATCCAAATCATAATGTGTAATTTTTCATACTGTAGATTCCTCTTCGCTAGGGCCAACACTTTATTACAGACCCCACCTTTTCACACTTGTGAGACTTGCAGTAATCTAAAAACTTTACCTTCTCTTTTTCTAACACCTACCAAACTTTTTGCCAGAAAAATAACTAAAGGACAAAGAATGCCCAGTGATTTATCATCTTAATTGCGTTGATAAATGATCCAAAATTCAAAGTTGAGTGTAAGTCAAATAATATTAAATTAAATAATATTAATTTATTTAATAGGTTTTATTGTTTATAACAAATAATTATAAATAAATAATACATACTAAATTAAATACTATTATTAAATCACTTGGTAAGGTTTATTTTTGTTTTTTATTTTGAAAACAAGGTTTTATCTCGTTAGGCTGTCCTTTAACTTTCTATAACCATAAGGTAACCTTGAACTTCTGGTTCTTCTGCCTTCACAGGCTGAGTGGTATGTTTATAGGCATCATCACCATGCCCAGTTTATAAGGTGCTTGGAACTGAGCACAAGGCTTCATGCATGCCAGACAGGCACTGCACAGCTGCATCCCCTGCTCCAGTGACTCCGCTAAAGAACTTTGCATGCTTGCAAGCATTTAATGACATGACATAAAAACATCATCTATCCAAAATACATGATGTCCAGTTGTTTGTTTTCCATAACATTTAAGGAATTATTTCATTATTGCCAACTGAAAGGCAATTTAACATAGATTTTAGTACTGTAGCTTTGGACACTTTAGTGAATCGATTGGGGGAAGTATTAAAAGGTGACTGTCAGTGATATAATAAAATTTCTTCTTGATGAAAGTGGTTATTTTTAAACTCGAAGCTTCTCAAAACTTATAAGATTCAATAGTGAACTATAATCTATTCTCAGCATTTATTCTAGAAATTAGTAATATTTATCCACAAACACCTAAACGAATGGAAAAAACTGGCACTGTCAAAAGATGTGAATCTTCACTGAAACATTGCTGTTACTAAGAAATACGCTCTCATAAGAAATTGCTTATATTTGCTTGATAAGAATTTTTTGAATGTATAATCTGTCGTTTTTATCAGTCGTATGGAGCAATAAATGAACCTGCACAATATTATGTTATACTTAGATCGTACAGCTGCAGGACTGAGTACAGTCTCGGCTTATGCTTGTGCTGTGGCAGGACAATGAGGAAGAGATAAAACGCAGCTGACAATAAAATCTATGGGAAAATTAACCAGGACAAGTTCAAAGACAAAGGGATACATGAACTAGCCACCAAAGAAAAGTGTGTTCCTGTGTGTTCCTTTGTTTGTTGTGAGACGAGGTTTCTCTGTGTAGCACTATCTAGCCCAGAACTCCTATGTAGACCAGGCTGGCCTCAAATTCACAGCAATCCACCAGCCTCTGCCTCCTGAGTGCTGAAATAAAGTAAGTGCCACCACATTGGGCATGCTCATATGGTTTGTTTTTAATTTTTTAAGAGGATAACAATATCAAATCTTATGATTTATATCAACCAATTGGGATTCCTTCAAAGCAGGGTCCATCTAAAGAAATATTCTATAGGACATTTTTTCTACATCAGTGTTTATATTTTTATTTGCAATTACTTGAGCTTACAGAAGATAATTTGGTGCCAATTTAAAAATGTATACAAAATATATATGTATTGTTCCAAATACATATCTGTATTTCACAAACTTCAATTGGAAGAAAAACTCACCTTAATACCTTAATATACCATGACAACAAACAGAAGGGAGGGAACAAGAGCAGAAACGAGAAGACCTAGTGTTGTACGGGACCAGACAGTGGCTACCCAGACGAGAGCAGGACAGTGAAAATGCAGAGAAAGACAAATGAAGGAGTGGGCTCGGAGTATGATATGGACCCTAAGTTTGTGTGTGCCCTCATGTATGTGTGGACCCAAAGGGAAAAGAGGTTAGGACTAGAGGTTCAAACCTGGGGGCCTTAATAGTATATCACAAAAGATCTCTGGAAGTAGATGCAGAGCCTAAATGAGACCTCACAAGAAGAGATGCAGAGCACGGCATGGAACTAATAGAAGCTGATGTGATGTTTCTGAAACGAAGTAATGGGCTGGGTCAACGCTATTGAAAAAAGCAGATGATAAAGACCTAGGCCAGGTTTGTTTCAGTTAAAAAAAAATGGAGACAGAAGCCATGCTGAAGTTACATTTAATAACAACCACTAAAAGGTTGCGTATGCACTAATATATAAACTGTTACTAAGAAATATACGTTCATTTTCTATGTAGCAAAGAAGTGTGTGACTAATTTATGACTTGAATGCAGTGTCTTTATGCTTTAAACCATCAAATTTTCCCTTGAAAGTGTAATTATGTAGTAACTTTAGTCTTATCACTAATCAGACTAACTGTAATTAGTAGACAAGGATGCCTACTTAGTATAAAGTATTGCATTAGTCAAGAGCGGGAAAGTGAAACATTTATGTAACCAGATTTCGGAGCATTGTAGGGGAGTAAAGGCATCTTTGAAATATACTACTATAGATCACAAGATGGTATACGCCATCAACAGATCTTTTTCCTTTAACATACAAACATGGGTAAATATTTTTATTCTAGAGTCAGAGGCTCCTGATGCCGCTGCTTGTTCTAATGCTCCTCTCTCTTTCTTTCCTTCTTTCTTTCTTTCTTTTTATTGAGGCAGAGTCTCAAGCAGCCTAGGCTGACCCTCAATTTAAGATGCAACTAGGATGACCTTGAAACTCAGCTCTTCCCTTTGCCTTTACGCCTATGCTGCCATGGGCAGTTATCCTCACAGCTTCTCATATACTGTCCATGGGATGCTGGTCTAAAGCTTTAGTGGCCGTATCTGCTCTTCTCCAGTGATATCATCATTTTCTCCAGCAATCATTTATTTAAGAGAAAAACCACAGACGACATCAGATAATCTACAGAGAATTTGCCTAGATATATTTGTGTATTCAATTTTCTATTCAGATCAGTTTATATATAAAGTGAGACTTAACGAAGTCCAGAGGGAAAGCTAACTGACTATTTACTCAAATGTGATTCCCTTTTCTTGGCATCTCTTGGCCTGTGGTCTTGAACTGTACCCCTTTCTTCCTTTTTAACCTCTTGAGTGTAAAATGCATAATTAGAGAGGAATCTGAAATCGTCTTACCGCGTTTTGGAGGAGTTGTGTAATTAAAAAGTTGAGAATCTGCTCCGATATTTGAGGAGCATGGATTATACTGAACAACCCACCTTTAAAATTAAATAGAATGTTATAATCATAAATAGCTCTGCCTTGCAGTCATTTCTGTAATTCTATCTAACATTCATATTGTCGTTTGATTAGTTAATCATCCATTTTCAAAGGTGTGAATGTGTTTTCACACTTCTGCTAAGACAGTGTTAACTATGAAACTATAGATAGCAATAGAGATTAATTATCCATTGCACAAGTTCCCACACCTGTGCTTACCAGACAGAGGAAGAGGGTGCACATCCTAACACAGGTGTGATTTCAAAAACTGGGGGGAGAGGCTTGGTCAAATGAGCTCAAAGTGTGCTTCCAGTTGACATGCCTTTAAATGTTAACTGCTTTACACTTTAATTCTATTTCATAAAACAATCAAGTAGGTTGGTGCAAGTCTTTAGCTGTGAGTGAATGGAAGAAGGCATTTTAAAAATATGTCAGTCTCTCATGGAATTAGAAAACAGAACAGAAAATTTATTGGATTCTAACAATTGCTCTACCTTCAGTAGAGCAAATCCAGAAATTAGGAGCTCATCCTCTGAAATATTAATTAAATACAGTAAGCATTCTAGAAGTCGGGTAACTCAAAATAACAATAATAATTGGAGAGCTTGTAATTATTATAGTTATAATAAGCCCTCTCCAATTGACTTTTGATTTCCCCAATGATGAACTCTGTTAATTTAGAATCTGGCTCACTGAGTCTCAGGGGATCTGACTTTCCTGTCTCAATGAATTAGCTTTGATGCATAGGGTAGCATGCCTGAATAGAAGAGCTGAGAGCAGCACATGGTGACACATGCCTGTCATCCCAGCACTAGGAGGATGGTCAGTTCAAGGCCAGCTTTGGAATCATAGTAAGTCTGAGGTCATCCTGGAATACATGAGCTCCCATCTTGAAGGAAGAAAGGGCGGGATAGATGAGGACTTTAACCACATTCATTCACGTAAGCTCAGCTACGCTCCACCGTGAAAGTAAGAGTTCCTAGACCAGCATTAGTTTTGGTTCTGCTCTAACACAATGGGATTGACACTAAAATGAGCTGAAGTGTCCTCCTATTGGTCAGAACATGTCTTCTCCATGTCAGTTCTTCCTTCTTGTGGCAGCTGTTCCGGGAGCCAGCATTATCCCAGTGCGACTTTACATGAACTCCAAGAAGACCTGCTCTGTCCTCAGTTGAAAATACATAGCCCTAAACTGGAGTACGAGGTTTTTGGCCCAGACTTTCAGGCCTATCCTCAAGGTTTAGGCCCACAGACCTAAGGACCTGCAGAGACATGCAGAGGCTTACTATAGTTTTAGGCTGTTTGGCCTAAGGCCCAGGCATATAATTTGCTAACTCTGTACCCTTAATCTACCCATGACTTATCCTGTACAGCCATGCGTCTCAATACCTTTCCTTAGGGCAGCATAGTTGTCCTCTGCTTCTTCCGGCTTCTCGCTGGCATTCTGCCCTGTGCTTCCTGTTCTCAGAGTTTTCTTAGTCTGGTAGCCCCGCCCATACTTCCTGCCTGCCTTTGGCCAATCAGTGCTTTTTATTAAACCAGTGGGTGGGACAATTATTTACAATGAAACAACACAATCTCCCACTCTAAACCACTGCTTCTTTCTTGATTTGAGTTTGACACTAGACAAGCCAATGCTAGTGAGCAAGGTTTGTAGAAGCAGGAACATGAGATAAGAACCAAATAGTGGTTGGTTACATGAGGTGATATCTAAAAAAAAATAATCAAATGGTGGGAAGAAGGAGCCTAACATTCTAAGTTTACTGACTACTCAGTGGGTAGCTTCTCATGTGACATCTTTGCAAATGGGGCAGCCAACATATTTAATTACTCTCCCCCAATTTAAATTTGCAACACCATGCTAGCGCATAGGATGGCCAACATTTATTAATGTGACTCCAAAGGTCGAAATGCCCACACCTTAGGAAAGGTGAGTTAATCAGGCACCTCCTGAGAATGCTCAGGCCAGCAGTATCACTGACATGTCCACAGCCTCAAAATAGCAAAACACACTATCAGAAACCCCAGAAATGTATAAGGAAAGTTGGCTTAAAGTAAGAGTGTGAATTGAAATATGACCAAGACCAGAGGCTCCTTTCTGTAAACAAAGATTTCAGAAAAGTAGCCTTCATCCTCACTGGATCTGCCTCTGAGGAAAGGGACATACCTCACCCTCACTAATTCACTCCAATTCCACGGCTTGTCCAGCAAGTCACCTACAAAGGAAGAAGCACTAAAAAATAGAAAGACATGGCTGTGTGGTCTGGGATGTCTTTCCTGATACGGGCCTTTAATGCTTTGATCAGCTCAGAAGTAGAGTGTGCATCATTGAACCCACCACACACACAGTAGAGTCAGTGTCTACAGGCCTTCTTAATACAGGACAAAAATGTGTTTTTAAGTTACCCTAAATCCTAATTTGTTCCAAAAGAAAGATTCCCTGAAGTGTTGAAAACATGACCTTTCTCCTATTTTCATGATTCTGGAAGTGGAACTTAAAAGACCTGAAAAACAGTAGGCAAGTTTTCTTCCACTGAATAACACTTGCAGCCCTAAAGCATACCATAGGCTGGCGACTCAAAACTCCTCTAGCTTTGTTCTCTTACTGATTGCTGGCATGCATCACTATAGCTGGCCTATTCTTTATAGTAGTGGAAGTCAGAGAAGACCTTATGGATTACCTGTATCTCCACTGTATCCCTGTGTTTGGAACATTATCCAGCTTAATACTGAGACCTGCTAGAGTCGTGCAAAAATTTAATAATGAAGATCAGTATTGTCCTGAAGTGAGCTCACACATATCAGTGTCTTCCAAATCGCTGTTCACCATTTACCTATGTTGTCATCTGTCAAGTTTACATCTTTTAGTCATTGATGAGCTGTATGAGTGGCAATTGTCTCATAAGATCATACCACCTCATGAGGCCATGTAATGACCCGTCTCAGAGAAGATTCCTCTGTTAAATGACATACAACTGCATCTGAGAGTCAATGACAAAATCAAATTATCTCTGTTAGTAAATCTGAGGTCCATCTGCTTTGTTGCTATTGTGTTCTACAAATAAACTCTTTGCATTAAGATTCCTATAGGAATAATGACAAGTATTATCACATTTATATTATTATACTATTAGTGTGTTGTGGCCCTTGAAAGTAAAACTCCGTCTACAGTGTGTTCTGTGCTTTGTCATCTGAATTTAATCATCACATTAAAGTAAAATGAAATCAATTGAATTATTATATCTAAATATTATTTTCACCACTTACAAGATGAAGAAAGTGAATTGTAGAAATGTTAAGTAACTTGTACAACACAGAAATTGCTCATAACAGCTAAAACGTGCTGCACACTTGATATGAGCATTGGAAGCCTTAAGAAAACTATAAATTAAAGCACATTTGTTATTCCTGTTTAGTGAAACGCAATATAAAGAGATACAGAGAGGGAGGGAGGGAGGGAGGGAAAGACAGATATTGAGAACAAAAACAGTTTCCTCTTCAAGCCTCTGAAGTCTGGAATATTCTCAATTTCCTCCAAATTCGCCTTAAAACTTAACAGTTCCTTTTTTTTCCAACTCTTCTTGAAGTTAAGAAGTCATAGTTAGCAGAAGCCACCAGCTGGCACTGTATGACTTTGCCTGGACATCTCCACAACCAAGTCTGTGAGTGTGTTAAGTGCAAGTTCTTTCTATTCCAAGATCCCCACAGGCAGCAGCACTGTGTGCCACAGTAACAAAGATGATCCCTCACCCTCCTCAAGCAGAACTTCCCTCACACGGTCCTTATCAGTGGCCTCTAGGCCCAATGTGCTCCGATTTATAGTTTCCTTAAGGCTCACGATGCCTATAACAAGCGTGTATGGTCGTATTGGTTATCCGAAGCTGCTGGAGTGTCCTCAGAGTGATCAAGCTTCCATGAGGGGGTCCAGGCACTGCTATGAAAAGAGCTCCTTGGCCAAGTTCCCTGCCAAAAGCTTCCAGTTCTAAGCAAGAGCCTGTCAGACAAGCCCTTCTGAACAGTTGTGACCACAGAAAGCACCAAAGGTAGAGAAAAGTGGTCTTATATTGATTTGTAGTAAAACCCAATAAACAAAGTCACACACTCTTTTCTGAGATGAGCTCTTCAGTATTGGCTCCTACTATGGGCTAACAACTCAAACCTTCCCAGAGCCTTTCTGTTCAACAGAAAGCTCTGTACAAGATTTGACAGAGGATTTTACACTAGCCTCACTGAAGTATTTGCTCTGACGCTCCAGCAGCTTCATACAACCAGTACAACCATGGTCAGAGACATGCTCCAGTCATAACCACTATTGACACTGTGTCCTGTGGCCTTGGAAAACAGTACTGCAAACAGACAGGCTTTGGAAAACTCTAAGTGACCCGAAGCTGCTTCATCGACGTCATTGGGAAGCATTTCCGCTGGTGAACCTGGAGTTTTGTGACTGGTGTATATCTCAGTCCTTCATCTGCATGAAGGACTATGTCATGACTGGAGCCCACACCATTTACTCTCTCCTTTCTCCCTATGTGAGGAGGCTGACACTCATGTGCTGCTCTCTGGTATTCCAACATTAGACCCAATGGCAAGATTTTCTGGACTGATCTTCATTATTGCTAGAAAAAGATGTGCTGGTACATGAAGAAGAGAAGGCAGACATGTCAGTAGAGAGGTAATATTGATGAAAGTCATAGCTTTCTTCATATTGGCCTTGCGTTTTTGCAATCATGAGTCCTAATACAAATCACTTTATTTAATGGCGTGAATTGCATTTGGTGTTTTATTCTCGTTTTCTGTTATGTATCTGCTCTTGATATTTCACTGTTGACTTTCCTCCGGTTTTGGAATCTATTGCTTTTCATTATCACTTTTATCATCTCTTCACATCAGCATTTTCCACACTAAGCTTCAAATAACAGTCTTAACAATTCATAAACAATTAGAGTCATTATTTCTAGCAGCACTTGCTGGTATTATATTTATAAATTAACTCTACATAGCACCATCACTTTTATAACTAGAAAACATCACTTTGCCTTCTACATTAAACTATATTTCATTTAAAATAGGTACCTTAAGTTTCTTTCTTTTTTTCTTTTTCTTTTGCCCAAGATAACTTCACTGCATCTTGTGTGTTCCAAATTTAAACCTGACACCTAGATAGAAACTGACAAACAGGAAGTTAATAAGGGAGAGGCTCTTTCACCTTGTCTGAGACCATCAAAGGAGACCCTTCTACCCTTTTTATGAAGATTGGGTTTTTATCAGGGTAGGAAATGGTAGGAAGCCACAGTGTCAGTCTGTACATTCGTCCTGTGAGCTGGTCAAATGTCACCATGAATCCTCCTCTAGTTCTTGCTCTATCTTTGGTCTGGATCGAGTTCTTAGCTGTGATTTGGTTCAGATCCTTTTGCTCTTGGGCCTGCAGACTCAGAAAGCCAACAATAATGAATAATGGTGGAATGCAATGTATTCTTGTATGACATTCTGCCTGAAGTTCAGTGAAGGATAATTACACTTTTCTGTTTTCTTCATCCCATAATGAAGCAGCCCAATCAGTACGCATGTGGAAATAGGTGGCATTTTTCTATCCAAAGCATGACCTTCCAGGAGACCACTGAAGTAAATGGTACCATCCCATAAGCAAAAGTGAGACCTGGAGCCAGGTGGTGGTGATGCATATCTTTAATCCCAGCACTTGGGAGGCAGAGGCAGGCAGATCTCTGTTCATTCCAGGCCATCCTGGTCCACAAAGTGAGTTCTGGAACAGGTTCCAAGCCGCACATAGAAACCCTCTCTCAAAACAATCAAACAAAAATGGAGACCTTGAAATAGCCAGAGATCTGGGTGTGAAGCCCAGACTGTTCATGGGTAATATAAAGGCCATCTCTGCATTTACTTCTTAATTTGTATTCTTTCTTGTTATGAGAACAGTTCCTGCTGCGAAACTCAAACTGTAGAGTATTCCTCTGATACTCTCTCCCTTTGGCTTTAACTCCTTACCACACAGAGCAAACTCCATTAACAGCTTGGGGTTGGAGGGATTGTTCCATTTCCTGTATTTCTTATTTAATGTACAGTGTGCATCTAAGCAACCGATTTTTTTGTACTAGTGAAGTTATACTTTGCACAGTTTCATTTTTTACCTTTCACAAATAAATAATTGTCACAATAGAAGTGGAAATATTACAGATGGTCCCATAGTCAATTTTGAACCTCCTTTGAATTTCAGTCATCTTGAAAAATTTTAGAGGTGTGGGCAGTGAAACAGTTCAGTATGTGGTGATACTTGTCATGAAACCCATTGGTCTGAGTTCGACTCCTAGGATCCATGGTATAAAGTGAGAATCTGTTGCACAAAATTTCTGACCCATCCGGCTCAAGATCAGGACCAAAAATGTACAGTCCCACAGAAACACATAGACACTTATATTAATTACATGCTGTTCTGCCTATGTCTTAGCCTATTGCTATTAGCTCTTGTATCTTAACTCAACCCATTTCTATTAATCTGTCTTGCCAAGTGGCTTGTGGCTTACCTGTACTCCATTACATATTTCTTCTTGGGTTGCTGGATTGCATCTCCCATGACTCTGCCCTCCTTCCCCTGTACCTATGCTTGGATTTCCTGCCTGCTTCTAGTCTGCTCTTCCATAGACCAAAACAATTTCTTTATTATTCAATAGTATTCACAGCATACACAAAGGTATCCCACATCACTTCCCCTTTTCTGTCTAATCAAAAAGTAAGGTTTCAGTTTTTACATAGAAAAATTACATATAACAAAACAGCTATCAAGCAAGAATTACAGTTATAATTTCTAGTCTACCTGTATTTAGCAAAACTAGAGAAAATATTCTATCTACTTTATCCTTGTGAGTTCAAAGTTTCATATCTAATTTGCCTTTTATCATAACTAAGAAAAACTATAATTATAACTATCTAATCTTCAACTACATCAAGACCACAGAAGGATATAATATTACCCTAGTAAACAGGAAGTGCAAGCAATTTCCAAAATCTGGAAATGACAGAAATGATGACATCTGGCTGCCTGGAGAGTCATCCAAAATTCCTGTGTAATTTTGGGCATCTATCTTCAGCCTACAGGCTTAGAGTCTCTGACAGACTTTTTTTTGAAGTGGAAAATTTGAAGACTATTCCATCCATTTAGACATAATTCATCAGTCACTTCTCCTTGTGTTCTGCAGAATGTCTGGCAATTTTCTCTGCAAAGCAGGAACCTGAAGGATCATCTCAGATTGTTCTACCAAAGTTCAGAGGTCACTCTTCTATGGATCCTGCATGTCCAGTTTATAGAGCATACTGTCAAGCACTTAGCAGTCAAGGCAAGAATAGTTTCTTGTCCAATTGCTAACTTTTGCCACAAAGAAAGTAAGCTCCACTTGGCATTTTTTCGATGCCCATCATCCTCATGAAATAGATTCATGCTGCCAGGAGCCAATATGTCTCACTGTTCAGAAAAGTCTAAGTTTTTAAAATATTTTAAATACCATATTCTGAAGGTCTTTGAAGTGTTTGAAGATTACCTGTCTAATTGAAATATATCTTTGTATATCTAAAAAAAAACCTAACTAACATGACTATAAATTTAATTATCATAAATGATTAACGATTAATCTGTATTTCTTAATTATGCATTATAATTTTAAAGGAATTGCAAAATATAATATCTTAAACAAAAGTAGTAATATACAAAAAGTATACCAAAATTACCCTTAAATTTGTATCAATAAACTAAAATCCATACCAATGTAAAATATTTTAAAATTAATAGCCCTTTTTGGATTAAAGTAAATTCAATAATCTATCTTTTAAAATCATTTCTATATCATATCCCCTTTTTTCCCTTAGAAAAAGATTGACTATGACCATTAACCATTTATAATAAAGACAAACATAAGAAATATTTTGGGAATGTGAGCATAACTTTCCATAACTACTTCCTGATGTTTGGGGGTGCCGGCAAACTTATGGGAATCCTGAGGCTGGGTCATCTTAGTCAGAAGCCTTGAAGCTGATGTGGCCATCTCTTCCAATCAGAAATTTATTCAGGGGGTTCTTCTTTGAGCAAACCATATTGGCCTTGAAGCAATTTGCAGGTTCTCATCTTCTGTGGAAACAATAGCAGAACCTCTTTTCCAAAGAAACATATCCTTAGACCAAAATTTTAAAACCTAGATACATTTAAAATATATGTTTGTTTAACTTAGCAGCCTTTACAATCAAATGTCTTTCTGCAATTAGCTCTTTAACAATTAAAAAATTAAAAGAAAACACAATAATGTACATAATCCAGACTCTTTGTATATTTTTCATCTTTACATGGTTTATTATATTTTTATTACTGTATTTATCTTTTTAAAGGATTTCTCTGCCATATTTTTTTTCTCTCACAACCTATGTATTTTTCACACACATTGTAACTTAAAGGTTGTCTCCATTTGAATCTATTTTATTGCAAACTCTTAATCATTTCTAGCCAGGATTGTTTTTAAAATGCTAAGCTGTAAAGCATTGCTTTGACTGATGGCCTTACCCACACACAGCTTTTAAATTTGGGGGAAGTACCAGAGTCACGTTTACCATCCCAATTCTGGGAAGCAGTATTAAATATAGTGGAGCTATGTTTTTAAGCCCACAGTTGTGCTCCCAAACTCAAAAACAGAAGTTAAGAAGAGCCTCTCTAAATCACAGCCGTTGAGAGAGACTGCATAAATGAGCCACACTGGCTGCATCTCCCAGGTTACTGCCAAGAGATGTGGTTCTGAGACTGAGACTAGGAAGCCCAGTATAGCTCCCTTTTGTGCATTTAGATTTTTTTTAAAAGCTTTATCAGATCTAACTAGATCAATACCCCATGCTGGAATACCATTTGTTGTGGTCTGAAGTTTCTGACCTGTCAGTTCTGGCCTATCCTTGAGGTCTGGACCACCTGCAGCCCTGCTGCTGCTTAGCCTCAAATAATGACTCATATTCTTATATTAATGACAGCTCCCACAGACTGTCTCTGACCTCCACACATGTACCATGGTAAGTGTAAATGTGAGCACACATACACACACACACACACACACACACACACACACACACACACACACATATATACACAATAAATAAATTTAAACTATTAAATATCTTTGAGTCACCCATGTTAACTTTGTAAATAAATATCCTAAAACTTAGTCTTTATACTACTGGTTGCTTCATACAAAAACCATAATAAGACATTGTATTGCTTTGCATGATTGGCTTAAATAGGACCTCACTGAATATGATATTCTATCCCTTTTTTTAAAATCAAAACTCATCAAATATACTGTTGATTTCACATGTGAGAACAGACACACACTACCAGCACCACACTAGAGTTTATTCAGGAGAGTTGCTGGGTGAGCACAAGTGCAGAGAAGCAAAAGAGAAAAGAGACTGTCTTTCACATGGTGTCTCCTCTTAAGAGAACAGGCAAGCACAGATATATGTAGTCATGCCTATGGGTGTGCCCTCCATATGCCTCATGTTCTTCCAGCACCATGTTGGGTTTACCACGTGGCGACTACATGCCAGGAATTTTTATCTCTGACCTGGTGCCATGTTGCGTTATCAGACTAGTGGGCTACATGACAAAAATCCTTACATAGACCAGTGTACGCTAACATTTATAAACTTGTATCTACTCTTTAACTGACATTTTGGCATATTTATTTTGTTTTTATTAATATTTACATTATCTACTTTTATAATTATAAAAAAACTTTATACACACCCCTGCTAACTTTTAACATAACTCTTTGTAATAATAATTATATAAGACATGGGTCATGCTAAAGTTTGTGAATTATAACTGGTAAAACAAACTTTGTAGCCACATTAAAGTCACAGTAAAATAAATTTTGTCACTGTTTGACAAGATAAAATTATTTATTTCGCATAGCAACAATGTAAGTTAATGATAAGCAGTGTTTCTGAGATGTAGCTGCATATACTTTGGGGATACTTCTCTATTATTTATTTACTTAGAGACACGATCTCATCAAGTAGCCTTTGAGTGACCTGGAACTACTGTATGGAGCAGGCTGCCCTCACACTCAGAGAACTGCCTGTCACCACACCCAGCCTTTATATACTTCTTTTCTGGCTTATGTATGCTTTTTGCTCCAATAAATACTGATGAAAATAGTCTTTGGCTTACAAAGTTTGCCCAGCCCTTTGCCTCTGGACCTCTGTAGCACCACAGAGGGGTAGTTAGTGTTTCTAGAATGTCAGGCCAGAGCTCTCCTCAGTAACCACAGTTCCTTCTCTGTAGAATTGCTGACACTGGATATTGCCATGTTCAGTTTCTCTTGTCAGTCTTACAGACACAAATATTAAAGCACCGATTCTTGTTGCAACACTTGATATTCAGCACTTTTTACCATCCCTTCTGTAAATGATATTTCTGCTCTATGCCCATTTTTATCTCATGTGGTTTACCTTTTTCACATTGATTTATTGATGTTCTTCATATAACTTAGATAGTAATCAATCAATGTTGTAAACACTCTCTTCAAATGTGCTCTTTTTCATTGAACTATGTGTCATATTTTACCTGAAGTGTCTTCTGAAGATCCAAGTATCAAAGGCTTCATCCCTAGCTTGGGGGTATTAAAAGTTCATAGGAACTTTGAGAGGTGGGGCCTAGTGGGAAGTGAAGGCCCAAATTCTACTTTGTATTAATAAAAATACCCAGATATTGGGGAAATATCAGAGAGACAGAAGAACAAGCCACAGCCACTCCTCACCAGTCCTCAGACTGAATGCCTCTTGGTCATCAGCCAAAAGGGCAGGGGGTCCCAGAAGAAAGACTGAACTCCCAGAGATCCAGACAGATTTCTCCCTTCCAAGCCCTGGGATTAAAAGGTCCCTGACCTTCCTGGCTAAATCTGTGGGTGTCTCAGCTCTGTCCTCTGATTTTTCAGGAAAACCCTATTAAATACACAACATATCACTACAGGAGGTCTTTGAGCCCCTACCAAGGTATCTTCCAAAAGGACAGTGAGGCCCCAGTCCCGCCCTCTAAGCCATCTTTGTTTTCCCCTGCACAGTATCCTGTAAACCAGTTTTTACCACATGTGCTCCCGCTGTTATTTGCCACTTTCTCCACAGCAGGATGGTCCATCAATCATGGGATAAAGCTATCGAACTGCAAGGCAAATAACTTTTTTCTCTTATAAGTTGATCAAATCTGGCATTTTTATACCAACACAAAGCTAACATATAATATTTTCTAATTTTCTAACATGAACCTATTCAAAACTTTAAAGCTATTTTTGTTCATGTATCTGTGCGTGTGTGTGTGGGGGGGGTCATGTGCGTGTGCGTGTGTGTGTGTGTGTGTGTGTGTGTGTGTGTGTGTATGTGTGTGTGTATGTGTATGCAGGTCTCTGTGGAGGCCAGAAGAGGACATTGGGTCCCCTGGAACTGGAGATATAGGATGTCGTGTGCTGCCCAATGTAGATGCTAGGATCTAAACACTGGTCCTCTGCAAGAGCAGCAAGGGCACTCAACCACTGAACCATCTCCAGTTCATCATTTTGATATTAACAAAATTTTAAGTAAGGTCATTGGCATGAGTATAATCGCTGAGAAAAACACCATCAGTGTGGACTAAATGTCCTTGAAACACCCTTTCTCTATTTCCAAGCCAACAGAACAATGACTAGGTAGGTGTGCCAGGTAAGTCTGGTTTCTGCCAGGTATACTGAGAACTTAGCAAACTGTTACTGTCTTTAGAGAGAACAGGCCTCCCACATGTGTTAATGTGGTGATATATTGTATATTTAATAAAATAATTGAAAATATCTCTCCCTCTGCCCAGCTGTCTTACTTCCTGGTTCAACTTTTCTAGGCCAGGACTAAAGGTATGGGTCACCACTGCCTGGCTATTAGGCCTTGAACTCACAGAGAACCAGACAGATCTCTGCCTCTTGAGTGATGGGATTAAAGGTGTGGGTCACCACTCCCTGACCATCAAGGTTCAGCTCTGTGAGTAGTTCTGTCCTCTGATATTCCAGACTATCTTTTGTTAAATATGCAATATGTTACCACATGCTAAGCCAGTAACTCCTTGGTTATTGAATGCTGATTAAATGCCATCACTTAGTCTAACCTGCAGAACCTTTCTTCTGCAGGACAAGATATTCTTGGTCCAGCCTACTGCTACTAAGCTTTAGTGGTGCTATGGGCAGGGTGAGAATTTCTGGTAGAGCAAAGCATTGTAGATAAAGTAAGTGATCTTTGTCTATCTGGTCACCACAAAGTCTTCTATGCAGTTCTATGGGACCCATGTGGTTTCTTGAACATTCTGAACCATGCTATTGAACATGCCCATACATCTTATGGATGGTATTGGTAAGTGAATCTCCTCTGTTGTTAAGTTTCAGTAACCTTTATGTCTCACAGACAAGCTCTGAGAATTTATTTATTTTTTCATCTCTTGACAATCTACACCATTTTTCTAGCTAGCTGGCTATCTATGTTATAACATACTCCATATTTTTTTTTACTAAAGTTTTTTTTTTAAAGTAATGGATCTTCTACCCACAGCAAATACAGTTATGTAGACAGACAACATTTCTAATGTATTGATATAAATATCCAAGTTGTGCTAAACTTTGCAAGGTTTATATAGATAAGAAAATGTAGTTTTAGTCTTTCTTTGGCACAAATGATCAAATTATAGAGGAATGCAAAGTATATGTACTTTATAATGCGTGTCTAAAGCAGGAATTACTTCAGTATAATAGGCATGTGTCTTGGGTTTTTTGTTTTGTTTTGTTATTTTCTGTGATGAAACACCATGACCAAAAGCAGCTAGGGAGGAAAGAGTTTACTTCATTCATAGTTTCAGATAACAGAAGGAAGTCTTAACAGAAATTTGAATAGGGCAGGGGCTGATGGAGAGTCCATGGAAGGGGCTGCCTATTGGTTTGCTCCTGTAGGTTGCTTAGCCTGCTTCTTATAGATTCATGACTACCAGCCTGAGGTGGCCCACCCACAATGGGCAGGGCTCTCCCTCATGAATCACTAATTAAGAAAATGCCCTACAGTGAGATCTCATGGAGACATTTTCTCAATTGAGGCTCCCTCCTCTCTGGTGGCTCTTTTATGTCACCAGAGCCGATACAGCATATAACAAACAGATTTTCTCTCTACTGTTGGTGGTAGCTGTATATTTGGAAGAAGACACAATTACATCGGATTTTTATAAGCTCTGGTGACACTTAAGGTATGTATGTCTTGCTGTGGGATAATGCTCTTGGACACTGTAAAGATATATCACTCAAATTGGTTTAATAAAACTCTGCTTGGCCAGTAGCCAGGCAGGAAGTATAGGTGGAGTGACCAAACTAGGAGAATTCTGGGAAGAGGGAGGGTGGAGTCAGGAGATGCCAGCCAGCCACTGAGCAAGCAGGACGTATAAAAGTGAGGTAATAAGCCAAGAGCCATGTGACAAAACATAAATAGAAATATGGGTTATTTTAAGTAACTAGCCAGAGCAAATGGCAAAGCATTTATAAGTAATAAATCCTCTGAGTCAATTATTTGGCAAGCAACTGGTAGGTATTTGGGAACAGGCAGATGAGATGGAAACATCCAACTATAAAGTCTCAATTTTATGAAAGATTAGAAATGGCCAGTTATTGATGCCATACCCATTAAATCTTGGCTAGCCTGTGACTGCTTGGACATATAGACAGTGGTAGAAATGGCATGTGAGTTTTAGAGGTAGCCTGCTAGAGGACTGGAAGCTTTAATCTTGTTCTCTAGAAACCCTGAGTCTCCATGTGGCGGCTTGATAATCTTGATGGACAATGACAGAAAAGACACAGTGAGTCTACTCCTCTGGCTGTCACAGCCAAGGCTCCAAGCATGTACACAAAGCTGTCTTGAGTATTCCAGATCGACTTAGAGACTCAGTGAATACCACCTAGCAACTCTGCCTGAAGCCTGACCCAGAAAATAGTGCAATGTACCAAACTTGTTTATACTTTAAATCAGCAAATTCCAGGATAATTTCTCATGCAGTGATAGGTAATTGGAACAAAAGCCAGCATAAGAAGGTGGTTTAAAAAGAGAAAATTTTGCAGTTTTAGCATATTGATTCTTTAGATGAGAGAACGTACCTTATAAATTCCATGCAATGTTAATCTTTCATTTAATTTACAACACCACACCATTCGTTCACATGTATTTTTTTGCTATATCAGCATACTATTTTCAGAGTGAAAAATAAATCCTCATGTAAATCATCCCAAAATAAATTGCAATGTTCTGTACTTGAAATAACTTGGCTTTGTTCTCTCTCCCTCCTCCCTCCTTCCCTCCCTCCCAGCCCTTTCCCTGTCATAGTCTAAATATTGTGGTGAGCAGAGGAGAGCAGGCCTAGCTCCAGGATTAGAAAGACTCTTTCTTAAAGGGATAAGATAGAGAATGGTAGAGCAACGCCCAACGTCTTGCTCTGTCAGGCACACATTCACACCCTTGCACAGATCTGTGTATGTGACACACATACAGAGAGAGACAGAGAGAGACAGAGAGACAGAGAGATACACACACGTATTCAGACCTAAATTTCTTTTCAAGATATTTATCTTGTCTTTTAACTGAAACAAACAAAAATACTTTAACTGAGAAACAAGGAAACAGGACAAATGAAATAAAGAAGGAAACTTCTCACCACATAACAAAACAAACTAAAAACCATAAATTAATTTAAAAATACAAAATTAACAAATTATATACCTAAACCCTAAATCAATCGACATAAAATTAATATAAACATCCATATATCTCTATAAAACTACAAAACTATAAATCTAAGCCACAAAACCAAACCAAAAAACCCACACCAAGAACTTACTACAACATTACCTTTCAATTTTATGACCATAAGTTTCAAGTGTCTTTGAAATATAGAAATGTATTCCAGAGACTGTAATCAAGATGCCTCCATATGTAGCATGAACTTCCCCACCTCTCTCCTACTCTCCTTTCCCGTCCTTCCCTCCTTTTTTTTTTCTGTTAGGACTTCAAAAAGACTCAATATCGATTGCCTTGCTCTTAAGAAAATATATTTTATACTTAATTGATACATATTAGCTATATATTTATATGGAGTATAGCATCTCAGTTCAGAAAGACACTGGGAAATAATGTTATATCAGTTGTCTCAAACATCTATCATTTCTTTTTGTCAGAAGCATCCAAACTCTGCTCTACTAGCAATTTTGAAATGCTCAACTAATTAGTTATCCTGCTGAGCCAGGCAGTTAGGAGTCACCCCTCCCATGCAGCTACACTTTAACCACCCTCACGTGTGGCTCCCTTCCCTCTCAGGCTCTGGACACCATTGTTGTACACTCTAATTCTATGGGAGATCAGCTTTCTCAGCTTCCACTCACAAATGAGAATGTGTCGGATTTGTTTTTCTCTGCCTACTTTAGTTCACTTCACATTAACACTGCTCATTTCCATCCTTGGAGTATTCATTTGCGTTTGTAGGTCTAATCAGCTAAAATTATAACTATATTATTAATATGCTTCTTTGGACTCATCCAATTATTTTTATTTCCTATTCCAATTAAGGATTTCATTTTTTATGGGTTAAGCAGCAGGCTGTGCAGTGTGCTCATGGTCTTAACATATGAGAAGCTAAGAAGCATTAGGGAATAAAATGGCCTAGGCTCCACCCTCATGGAAGTGATAGTCTGGTTGGCTACACAGATGGCAATCAAATAATCAGTCAGGGCTCAGAGTAGTAAATGTAACGAATGAGATGATGTGAAAAGGGGGCATTTGCGTGCTGAATCTGCTGTCAAACGCTAAGATATTTCCCTGTGGAATGGATATTTAATCAAAATCTAAAGGATTGATATTAGCTTTCCATTGCTGCTATAACAAATTATTAAAAATTTGAAAGCACAAATGGACAGAGACTTGTAGCGGGATTATGCTGTTACATTGTAAATAATTGTCCTGCCTCCTGGTTTAATACAAATGCTGATTGACTGAAGGTGGACAGAAAGTGTGGGTGGGGCTACCAGACTAAGAAAACTCTGGGAACAGGAAGAACAGAGCAGAGATGCCACAGAGACACCAGAGAAGCCAGCAGATGCAGAGGACAGCTATGCTGCTCTGAGGAAAAAGTACCGAGCCGCGTGGCTGAACAGGATAAGAATCACGGGTTAGTTTCAGAGCAAGAGCTAGCTAACAATATTCCAGAGCCTTAGGCCTATCAGCATAAAATCAATACAAGCGTCTGTGTGTTTCTGTGGGACTGCGGGTCTGCAGGTCTGTGGGTCTGCACATCTGGGCCATGGGGCCAGATGGGAAAGTACAGGCCAGAAACATAATAATACAACAGAGACTCATTTCTTACTGACCTGAGACTCAAGTTTAAAATGGATAAGGAGGAACGCATTTTTCTCTGGAGTCCCTAAAGGAGAATCTACTCTTGTTTTTCCCACTTTCTAGAACTCATTTCAATATAAAGTATTTAAAACCAGTAATGGCAGTTTTTAAAAATGCTGATTCAACAACCTTCCTTTATATTCTATCATATCTATATTCCCTTTTCTCAGAGTAGACTCAACAGTGTACCTTTATATCCTATCATTTCTGTATCCCTCTTTTTCTTTCTTTCAAACAAGAACCCTGAATCTCACCTCCTTTGTTCAGCTTTTTCCCCGTAACCATTACCAATAACGATTTGTAACTAATCACCCTAAACAATGACAATTATCCATAACTCACTGAAAGACCCAAAAGAACCCACCTCACCTCTTGTGCTGCTGTCTGGGAGCTATGGCATCTTTATGGGATTCTGGAAAGGAAAGATAGGTAGCTTTATGGTTTGTTCTTCGATCTCTGCATAAAGAGAAAGTGCAGGGCTTGTCTCAAGTTCTGGCTAGAATAGTCTGTGAGGGTGGTTCATCTCAGCTAGCCACCTTGAAATTATTCTGAGAATGTTGTAGTCCAAAGCTGATCTCCGATTGGTGTTTGTCAGACTAGGGGCATTGTCATAGTCCATGTGAAATTGTTGTGGGGTCCATCTTCCCTTGTGAGACTCCAATGGACACAGTTAGGAGTTGTCATGGTTCACTGCAGAAAACTAATAGAAGACTCAAACCCGTAACAATGTACAGGGAGCTAGATAAAGCCTTTTTCTAAAATTAATCAGTACTCTGTATGAACATTAATATCACAACAAAATGTTTACAACATATATATAAATCTTATAAATTTTGATTTAGAATATATATATATGTATATATATATATTATAGAATTTAGAATATATATGTATATATATATATATATATATATATATAGCATAAGATTAGCAGCAATAGAATAGTCCCTTAATTTTGGCTATTCTGTCCCATCATGTATAATACAGATTTTACATTTTTATTTAGCAAGCATGCTTGGGTTTAGAGAAGGAGAGAGCCACACTCAAGCTCCAAAGACAGATTTCATTTATAATTGAATTAGAACTTCAACTTTTCTTAAGAGCAAAAAGATGTAGATGTTAGGCAGTTAGATTTTACTCTGAAGAGTACATTGATATCAATAGGTCTGATTTTTCTTATAAATATTTTTCTGGATAGCCTTTCATTCTGTTTTAGACATCTAAATATCCAAGGTCTTTTGATTTTATGAAGGTGAATATTTCTATTTTTTCTATAAAGATAAAACTAAACCCCTGGCCTGACCCTTGTTTGATAAAATTTTCATACAATTTAAATTGAAGCCAAATGGGGCTTACATGGCTATGAAATTATCTGAGTGTTCTATTGTTGTAATAAATCTCATTCCCATAATTTCATAGCCATGTAAGCCACATTTGGCTTTAATTTTCCTCTTTGTCCTGGCTATAAACATGTGAGCCATCTCACACTTTATTTTACCTAGGAAAATGTTCCAATTCCCAAAAGCTGAATATTTACCTCTTGAAGGGGACAATTTGGATACTAAGATTCTGGTGAAATTATTGTTATATCCACACTTGTATCTACCAGACACTCAATGACAGCATCATTTATTTCTATTTTAATCTTGGTCTTTATTTATAGAAGTTTGCCAAAATATTTGTTTTATGGTTTTTCTGAATTTTTTGTTTTTTTTTCCTGTAGCTGGTCTATTGTACAGAGCAGTACGGTTTTTTAGAATAGGTTTGAGGTTCTTTAATTGCTCTGGGAAGATATTTTCTCCATGATGACTGAGTAAGACTGAACTAGATTTGGTATGGGGAGGAGGGGATTTTGAAAGCCCCCTCAAAGTTACCTTGCCTGTCTCTTGTTGAGCTGCACTCATTGGTCCAAAACCTGACTTTCCCACACCTTCTGCACATTCCATAAGAAAATGGCACTCTGTTGGGGTTACTCTTATCAAAGACATTTTTCCTTGTTATGCCTTGTTTACAGTCTCTTTTTAGGTGACCTTGCTTTCCACAGTTGTAACACTTGATAAAGATGTGAATCTACTCTGAGAAAAAGGAAATATCAATATGATAGAAAATAAGGAAAGATTGTTGAATCTACTCTCTTAAAATGATTACTAGTTTTGAATATTGTACATTAGATTGGATTTTTGTATATTATATATAAATTGTGTATATTGATACAAAATTGGGATTAATTTTGTTACTGTACAAATATTTCTACTCTTGTTCATTGCATTATACCTATACAGTTCATCTAACAATGTAATACAAATTGCTACTTCTTTAAATTTATTATTACCAACTAATTAGGATATAAAGAAATACAAGTTAGTAGTCAGTCATTATAATCAAACTTATAGTCATATATGCTTTCAAGGTCAAACACAGGTATATTTCAGATAGACAGGTCATCTTCAAACACTTCAGAAATCTACAAAAATGGCATTTAAGATACTTTAATAACCTAAGTTCTTTTTATTTATATTACATTGAGACATATCTGCTCCTGGCAGCACCAGTCTACTTCAGAGAATATGATGGGCATCAAAGAAACTCCATATGGAGTTGACTTTCTTTGTGGAAAAGTTAGCCACTGGTCAAGAAAGTGCTCTTGCCTTGACTGCTGACAGTATGATGTCTGAAATGGACAAGCAGGACGCACAAGAAAGAACTGCCAAACCTTAATAGGACAAGGTAGGAAGGTCTTTAAACATATCCTGCTTCACAAATATGTCTTTCAGATATGCTACCACTTTGTGGCCATTATGCCTTTAACTCATAGAGATACAAATGGAGTACATCCTGACATATTTCCTGCCCTGTGACTCGTGCTCATACCCACATGTGATAAAGCACATCCTGTGCAAATGGATCAAGCAAACTTGTTTAGAGGAGTGAAAACATGTGGTCTATATCTCCCATAAACAAAAGCTTCCATCATTTCAGGAACTTGGGCAGAGGGCCTGCAGATCAGGTGCATTTTTGATTTATGGATCTCTAAGGCAGAGTAATTAAAACTTAAAATGTAACTTTGGATCTCACAGTCTTCCACATGGTTCTAGATTTGAAGCATGAAAGATGCAAGATTGATGGAGCCATACAGAGTATCTGAGGTCTGGCTGTATGTGGCAGGTACACAGTCCATTAAGAGACTACTAGTGCCATTTGTTTGATTATACGGAAGTCCTGTTTAGGCACCCCCTCCACTACTGGTTGGAGTCCTAGCCAGGGACATTCTGTCAGTTCTTGGAGGTTTACCTAGCACCTTGTTATATTCCAGCCACATGGTGGCTTCCTCTATCAAGATATCCATCTTTTTTTTTCTCTCCCTCTTTGTTGCTCCTCTAACTCAACCATCTCCTTCTCTTATGATTTGTTCCCACCTCTCCTTGGTCACTATCCATTATGATGCCAATTTGCTCAGGGGATCTTTTCTATTTTCTTTTACCAGGGTGATCCTTGGATGCCTATTAAGTGCCTTCTGATCCCAAGCTGTTCAGGGGTTGTGGTTTTCAACCTGGGTATTCCTTTGCTTTTGTCTAAAATCCACTTATGAGTGAGTTCATCCCATGCCTACCTTTATGGGCCTGAGTGAGGACTCAGGAGATACTCTTCAAATCCATCCATTTGCCTGCAAATTTTAAGATGTCTTTTTTTAACTGCTGAGTAGTACTCCATTTTGTAAATGTACCACAATTTGTTGATACATTCTTCAGTTGAGGGGCATCTAGGTTGTTTTCAGGTTCTTGCTATTATGAATAATCCTGCTATGAACATAGTTGAGCTAATGCCTTTGAGGTAAGGATGTGCATTCTTTGTGTGTAAGCCCAATAGTGGTGTTGATGGATTCTCGGGGAGATTAATTTCCAGTTTTCTGAGGAACCACCATACTGCTTTCCAAAGTGGTCGTACAAGTTTATACTCCCACCAACAATGGAGAAGTGTTCTCCTGCTCCACATCCTCTCCAGCATAGGCTGTCATCTGTGTTTTTGATCTTAGCCATTCTGACAGGTGTGAAATGGTATCTCTGACTTGTTTTGATTTGCATTTCTCTGATGGCTGAGGATGTTGAGCATTTTTTTTAAGTGCCTTTCAGCCATCTGCAATTCTTCTGTTGAAGAATTCTCTTTTTAGCTCTGAACCCCATTTTTTAATTGGATTATTTGGGGTTTGGGGCTTTAATTTCTTGAGTTCTCTATATATTTTAGAGATCAGTCCTCTGTCAGGTGTAAGGTTGGTGAAGATCTTTTCCCATTCTGTAGGCTACTTTATCTTATTGACTGTGTCCTTTGCCTTATAGAAGCTTCTCAGTTTCAGGAGGTTCCATTTATTAAGCATCATTATAGAACCTTCATCCAGCAATGAATAGAAGTGGAAGCAGAGATCCATAGCTAAGCACGAGGTTGAGCTCCTGGTCCAGCTAAAGAGAGAGAGAGGACAGTGTATATGAGCAAAGGGATAGAGATTATGAGGAGGAGTCCCACAGAGATGGCTGGCTGGAGCTTTTGGGAGCTCACTGAATCCAAAACAGCCACTGGGGAATCTTCAGGAAAAGGAACTAAACCCTCCAAATGTAGATGACTGGTGAATGGTATGGGCAGTATGTGGAACCTTGTGGAGTAGTATCAGACAATGTTCCTGTGCACAAATTGGTATCTTGGAGCCCATTCCCTACAGAGGAACACCTAACACAGCCCTAATATTGGGATGAGGAAATTGGACCTGCCTCAAATGGATACACCAGACAGATCTGATCCACGTTGGGACTCTTTACCCTCTTTGGGGAACAGATAGGGGAATGGGGCCAAGGAAGGCTGAGGGAGGACTGGAAGGGATTGGGAGAGGGAAGGGAGGGTGAACAGGGGTATACATGGAAAAAAATTAATTAAAATCACACACACACACACACACACACACACACACACACACACACACACACACACATATATATGGAGAGAGAGAGACCAGTAGAGGTTATTGGTATATATGCAACCTCAGTTGTGGTGGAATCCCACAATAATTTATATGGCAAGACCAGAAGATATCTACCAAGAACAGCAATAGGTATAGAGTGAAGCTGGCCTGAGCCTCCTAGGTAAGCTGTGTGCTGTTGGGGAGATGGTGTTGCCCTTACTTTCGGAACCCAGAAGATCATGAATGAGTCTAATTAGCCAAACACTGAGTTACAGGATTTGATTTAAATTCCTGAAACTGGGGGTTTGCTTTAGTTTAATTTTCTGTTATGCTGCAATGTCTCCTTTGACATTTACAGGATCCCATCATTAAAAGTCTTTAGACTTTGTAAATGCATGTGGGTGTTTTTTTCCGTGTGTATGTCTATGTACTAAGTGCTTGCCTGATGCTCAAGAAGAGGCTGTTGGATCCTTTGGAACTGGAATTAAAGATGGTCTATTTTGGATGCCAGAGCTTGCTCATATCCCTCACTGAAGGCTCTTTTGTCTTGTAAGGGTTTTGTTTCCCTTTTCTCTTAACTCATTGATAAGATCCGTCGCAGCGCATTCCACACGGACTTGCTGAGCACCAAATCCACCTTCTACTTCAGGTCAGACCACTTAGCACCTAATAGATGCTTCACAAAGACTGAGTGAGAGTAGAGAAGACGAGCAAGCTGTCTTTGTCCTTTCATAAAGCAAGATGACACACACTATATATATTTAAGAATAGCCATACATTGAGTAGCATCATTATCAGCCGTGTTGCCTTGAAAAGAGAGCACAACTGTGGCATGTGGATATTTTGATTATTTGAAAATAAAAAGGAGTATATGCAAAGCAGGAGAGCAGTAGCTAGCACAGCTATCTGCAAGTCAATGTCAAGGGAGGTGTTAACCAGATTTAATGTACAAATGATAAACAGTTGAGCATTATAAGTAAAGCTCAGAGGCGCAGAAAGAACAAAGCATAATTTCCATTTAAGTCATATTAGAACATTGCACTTTACACTGAAGATACATTCTTTTCAATTGATACAGTCCTTTGAAGGACGTTCAGGAATGGTCCATGCAACCTTCAGGATTCACAGGTTTTATGGCATTTGTTTGACCCCTAGAAGAGCAATAAGCATAATTTTACACTTAGGCACGCGCTCCTCTGATGTACTAATATCATATACTAACGTCTCCCATAGGGATCGAAACTCATTAGAACTACACCTGGGCTGGAAAGATGGCTCAGTTGGTAAAGTTCAGTCCTCAAATCTCCCATTCAAAGGAAAAGAAACAGGAAAAACAACAGCAACCCTACAGGATGCTTCATGTTTATAATCCAGCCCTTCAGGAGCAAAGTTAGGCAGCTCTCTGGGGCTTGCTGGTCACTGTAGTTAAAATGGAAAGTTCCAAATCAATGAGAGACTACCTCAAAGTACAAGGTAGACTGCTCCTGAGATTAACCTCTGGTCTCCACACACATGCATGTTGCACGAAGAAAGGAAACTCAGGGCCAGATCTCTGGGAAAGGCAGAGATATTAAGAGAGAGTAAACACCACAGTCAGATCTCACCCAGCTGTCTTCCAGCTTCCTCAGCCTCGCTCCTCATGGCTTCTTCCGACCTTCTGTCTTTTTACGCCTGCCTTAAATACTCCCTTCACATAGGTCACCACTCCCAGGATACTCCCTGTGCTGGAATTAAAGGTGTGAATCTCCATTCTCTGATCCTCCTAGACAGACTGTGGATAGATCCCTCTGATATCTCCAAATGTTTTATTATATCCCCACACATACATGTGCGTGTACACACACACACACACACACACACACACACACACACACACAGAGAGAGAGAGAGAGAGAGAGAGAGAGAGAGAAACAGACAGACAGACAGACAGACAGACAGACAGAGTTGTCTTTGCCTGCGCCATCTTTGTTTAATTAAGTTTCCCTAGAGTCCTATTATTGCAGAGGTGTCTCTGAATAGATATCACCGTTTCTTTTCTGATGGCAAGTATCACTGTATTTTTGTCCCTACTGAAAAAGGATGTATTTCTAGATGTTTTTTTCAGTTGAATTTGACATTACCAGCTTGGGCCGTTTACCTAAGGAAAACCAAACCAAACCAAACAAACACAAACCTCCTGAGCACTGGTATACAGCTTATGTAGTATATGTGATTTAAAAAATAAAAAGGTCTTTCTCTTTCAAAAAAAAGAACAGGAGTGACAGTCTGACACTCCCAGGGATGGGGACAAACAGACTCTGAAATCCACAGCTTTCTGGGGGAGAAAATGGAAGTAGTAAACAAGTAAGAAGGAGTGAATGAGCTTTGGAAAGATAATGCACTACTGAGAGATAAAGTACTACTGTGTGGTCCTTTCAGTAGAAAAGGAAATCAGGAAAAAATATGAAAATAGGCAAGCGGGAAAAGGTAAGCACTCACAGAGGGTGCTTGCTGGAGCTGAGAACATAGTTCTGGAATGCTTGTCTAACATGCCTGAAGCCCCAAGTTCAGTTCCTAGTCTTGCATAAACTAGGTGTAGGAGAACAGGCCTGTAATTCTGTTACTCAGGAATTGAAGGAAGGAAACTCAGAAGTCCAAGATCATCTTCCCCTACAGAGGGAGCTGACTTTTCTTATAATCAGGAGTCAATAAGTTTTCAGGAGTAATGAATCCTCACACAGCTGGTGAATGTGGGCTTACTGGATACACAGCCTGGAGTTGTGGAGGATCATTGTAGACATTTTCTAACTCAATTGTGAAGAAGTCACAACATCTACCTGCCAACTCTCATCAGCTATTGGCTGAAGGCTGTTCCCACTGGTGTTTACCCCCATCACTTCCATCCTTCCCTCAAGGCAGGCCTAAAGAAAGCCCTCAAGCAAAGTCACAGGCACAGGACACAGAGGGATGCCTACAGGATGCAGAAGCTGATGGCATCTGCCACTGCCAACAGCATGCTCTGCCAAATGCATAATCCCATCTCCAAACTTTTAGGACATCACTGCAAGCCCCCTGACAAATCTGAAATGAATGTAGCCTTCATACCACATGTCTCATAAACACTAACAGTTGTTCCAACCTGAGATCTGGGGAATTAAACCCATGTTTGTGACTGCCCTTGAGATGAAAATGTCAACTCTGGAAACAAGCAAAGGCAGAGTGGTGCGGCGGGGAGACCTGCTTCAGCTTCTTCTACATTTTAACTCTTCTAAAGCCATGCATTTGTTGATTCTACAATGCCAGTTAGATTTTTTGGGGGGGGGACGACAAGGTTTCACTTTGTAGACCTGGTGCCCTGAAACTCACAAAGATCTGCCTGCTCCTGCCTCAGTGCAGGGATTAAAGGTGTGTACTACCACACCCTGAGAATTGGGCATACTCAAAGGGAACATGTTTTAAAATAGAATGTCAATTCTGAAGAACCTTTCAAAGTCACTTTTTTTTTTCTTTAACTAGAAAGATTGAAAGTGTGCCCTCTGGAATGGTACATAAAATAAAACCACTCACATCAGTAGTGGGGACTGAGTTCCCCCGCCCCTTAATTCACATGTAGAAATGAAGTCATTTGGAAATAGGGTTGTTGCAGATGTATTCTATAGCACAATCAGAGTTAGAAACATGAGATCCTGTGGAGCAGAGTAGGCTGGTGTCCTCTTATGAAAAGGATTAGCTATAGAGAGATTCGTGCACACACAACAGGTGAGCACAAAGGCAGAGGCTGGCAGGTTGTATCAATAAACCACAAAATACCCAAGACTTTCAGTAAACATTCAGGAGGCAAGAGAGACACAGAGCACATTCTGTCTCTTGGGTCCCAGGAGAAGACAGCATTGCCCACACCTCAGCTCCAGAGCTGTGTGATGGATTGATTTTGCTGGGCCATTCAGTGGATTGTGGCAGCAGTGTGGAACAAGGTAAGTGTCCATGATATCTGTATGAGGACTTCCTTCTAGAGCCAATACAATTCCTGCCTGTGTGTTTAGAGAAAGGACCATTTGGATGTTAAAATTGTTCATGGTTTTGGTCCCTTCTCAGTCGCAAATAACAGAGATTTAGGTCACTGTAGTTGCTGGAGTTATGACCCCCACGTGAATGTGTATTTCAGGAAGAGTCAGGCCCAGGAAGGCTTTTAAGGACAGAAAATTTGTTGAACTAAAAAAAAAAAATCCCTACAATGATTGATGGGAATGGTTGATGGTGGCTTTGTTTAATTCTTATGAAATTACAAGACACTTTGTTTTCCTTTTGCCTTTGCCTATTAGCCACTTAAAACTTACCCAGTGAGACAGTGAGACCAGAGACCAGAGAGGTCTGTGAGTAGTAGAGGGAGTAAACTAAGTCACTGTACCAAGAAGTTTTGCTGTTGAAGGTGGGACTCAGACGGGATTTCAGATCAAACTCTAGTTCACCAACTTTTACTTTAAAAGGAGCCTTTCATCTATCTTGCAAGAAATTATAGCATCTACTTTCAATGGATGCTTGGAAAACCCAGTATGTGTGTCAGGGTGGGCATTAGCCTGGAGCTAGGACATGTTGCTTTTAACATTTTTTAAAGTGAACCACAAAACATGAGGGTGATTGAGCATCACTTGTGAGCTACAAAGCATGAGGGTGATTGAGCATCACTTGTGAGAAAGGGCTGCATTTTGTAGTAGCATCACGAAGGATGTTACTGTTCGATCCCCCCCTTCTCTCTCTGCCTCCCTCATTTCATTCTTTCTGCTTATTTTCTACTCTTTCTTCAGTGTGGGGGATTGATCCAACTAAGGACTCACCCATGAACCATATCCTCAGACCCAAAAAGGGGTCTTTAATTTTAAAGAGTCTTATTAAATTTCTCAAGCCTCATTTATTGTGGCTCTTCCTTCCTCTGCATCCCAAAGATTCAGAATTACAGGCCCGAACCACTAGGCCTGACTCTCTTTATAATACTAAAATTCAATGCACCAGGCACTGTGTTCAATGTTTTGTTATTAATGCTCAGAAAAATGGCTAGCAAGTCACTTTGCGTCTGCTTTGCAAATCAAGGTACAGAGAGGTCAAATGCATTACCTAAGTTCTCATAACTTATGAAGCATCAGGTCTCAACTCTGTTTCCTGCGGTTCTTTTTGCTTTAGGTCTCATGTCTATCCAGTGGCAACTTCTTAAAACTTGACTTGCGGGCTGGATTATGGCTCTTGGGGTTATGGCTCAGCTGGTAGAGTGTTTCCCTAGCATGCATGAAGCCCCGGGTTTGAGTCCCAACACCACATAAATCAGTTGTAGTGACACACTCGCATCCCTTGGGAGGCAGAAACTGCAGAATCAGAAGTCCAAAATTATCTTCAGCTTTATTTTGAGTTTAAGGCCATCCTGGGCTACTTGGATTTCAGTGTCTGTACAGCTTATTGTGGGCATAATTGCATGAAGCATTCATGTGTGATGTAGGAGGTTGGACAAAGTGAACACCTTCCAGTTTCTAAGATTATGCAATGTGGTAAGAAGTGTAGGTTCTTTGCAATCAGAGCCTTAAACAGCTGTAAACCTGGGACAAGACAGCCTTATTTTACCCTTTATAGAATACTGTGGCTGAAACATCTTAAGACCTAAGAGTAAGATTATGTTGTCCTGATTAAAAGCTCCCATAACTGAGTAGCAGAGTGGGCACCATTAACAACTAAACAGGACTGAAGACCACTCACCAGTTAAAAACATGATCTTCTTTTACTGGTCAGGGCATTTGGTCAGTCTTTAAGCCTCAAGTGAGGAATGTCACTTCTCTGAGGTCACTGCCTCAGACTTCCTACAGTCACTCCAGCCACACTGACCGGGTGGTTCTCTTGCTGCTCCTGCCACTGGCGGGTGTCTACTCAGACATCTGCTTACGTCTCTTTCTCAGCTTTCTAGGCTTCAGTTCAATGTTTTCGCCTACAGGGAGGTTATTCTTTTCCTCCCCCTCTTCTTTTTTGGGACAAGATTTCATGTAGATCAAGATGACCTCAAACATGCTCTGAAGACGACCGTGTACTCCTAGCCTCTTCTGTTTCCCCTTCCTGCTCTTGAGATTACAGATGTGAGGCACCATACCTACTTGATGGCCTTTATGTCCATGGAGTATGAATTACATGTTGTGGTCATTACCTGGTTGTTGTTTTCTGATAAACTGCCAGCTACTTTTGAGGCTGGGAAGATAGCTCAGTAAGTAAGTGCTCTTTATATAATCATGAAGACACGAGTTCAAATTTCCAGCACCCATATAAAAGCCAGACATGGTGACATGTGATCTCAGCACTAGAGAAGCAGAGACAGAAGAATTCCCAGGGATTGCTGGCCAACACACCTAGCTAGGCAGTGATCTTCAGGTCCACTGGGGGACCCCATCTAAAACATTGACTCTAACCTCCATAGCGTGCATGTACAGGCATTCTACACACACACACACACACACATACACACACACACACACACACAGAGACGCACACGCACTCAAAATGAAATGAAATACCAGATCTCTAAGAAATGGCCATGTCTTTTGTGAACTTGTGTATCCTGACACCTAGGATGTTGTCCATCACGTAGGGTTTGCCGGTGACGGAGAGTAAACAATGTTTAGCCTTCTCCCTGTTTTTGCTTCACTCTGGCACTTTCTTGGGTTTTTATGTCTCTGCCTTTTTATCCTAAGAATATAGCAGTTCCACACACCAGGCACCAGCACAGGATTTCTCACCACCTTCTGATTCATTCTCAATTTCGAGATGTTAGGATAGCCTGCCATCCACAATATCAGTGCCAAGACAAAAACCTCCAGCATCTTATTATCTCTCAACATCTAATGAGTCACCATGTGTGGTACTTGTTTAAAAGTGTCTTGTTTTCTTTTCCCAGTGCCCAGTGCCAGATATCTGCTCTCTTGTCCCCATAACAGAAAGTCTCCTTATTGCTGTCATTATGGTCAAAATTGGTGAACACACCTGCTGTCGGATTTTAGTGGGTCTCATGGTGTGCGGTCAGCTGTTGTTTGAATTCACTAATGTCAGTGTTAGAAAATTGGTAGACTCTCCTTGGCAAAGAGTCTTTCTCAGGGCACACAGAGGCTAGGAGATGGTTCTAGAAGTAACCTAGATAAAAACGGAAACTGACACTGTGAAAACATACTAAAGCCCAAATTGAGAGCCTTACATGTATTCTTAATTTCAAAGGGAATGAGAAATGAATATAAACTCATCACTCTCTTGATTTGGACCAATAACTGTGTTTCTAATTCTATGAGTGGGCAGGCTCTCATATAATCCAGGCTGGCCTCAAACTCACTATGGACCTTATCCTGACTTACACTCATACATGCTAGAGTTACAGGTGTGCACTATACCTTGTTTAGCAAGTGCCTGATCCTTCCACTTGTTTCTTAGGTTTATTTGTTCTTTTTTTTTTTTTTAAAGATAGAGTCTCATATTGCCTCGGTTGGCCTCAAGCTTTCTATATCAATGAAGATGACCTTGAGGCATTGCCTCCATCTCTGGGAGCTGACATTATAGGACTGTAACACCACATGTGATTAGTGCATGCTGGGATTGACCTAGGGCCTCATGCATGCTAAGACAAGCATTCTACCAAGTGAGCTCCCATCATACCCTCGCTTCCGTAATGATTTAAGAAAATGCTTGTATATATATATATATATATATATATATATATATATATATATATATATATATATATATATATATATATATATATATATACACACATCAACCATCTCTTACAATTATAAGGAAACCAGACAGTAAGAGCTCTTTATTAGAATTCCTGGAGGTCAAGTCTCAGCTTCAACAGCTATTTGTGGGGACTGGAGGAAGCCATGAGAAAATGAGTTGTTGGAGGCCACTGGCTCCAGCTCCGCTAGGTGGCGCCATTATCTGGCGCTGGCCAACCCGCCTGAGTCAGAGTACGCATGCGCTTGGTAATCTTGCGAGACTGGTCTGGTTTCTCCGCCTTTCCCGTGGCGTCATATGGGATTCTGAACTGCGACCAATAGGAAGATGTTTCGTCTAAAGCAAGGGCCGTTTGGTCGTCTTAAAACCGGGTGCTTCCTGCCTCGTGGTCTTTTTTCTTCTTCCTCTCTCTCTCTCCGCCCCGCCGTGCGCACGGACGCCGGCCCAGCTTCTGGGACGCGGGCTCAAGGCCACATGGCGGATGGCCCGGCCCAGACCACGCCGGGGCCTAGCCTAGCTCTCTGGCTTCCCTTTTCCCCGCTGGGGGCCCGCTGCCGCTGGCTCTTGCGCAGCGGCCCCCGCCCCTCTGCCGGCCTCTCTGCCGGCTCTCTCACTTTCTCCTCCCCTCTCCATTTTCCGTAAGCTAAATGCTCTCCCCTAAGATACATTAAAGTTATACTGCAGAAGGATCCTCAGTGTGTGCTGTGTCTTTCCTCGCGGGCGAGAGATAGGCGCGGGACAATGAGTGTTGTTAACATGGGCAAAGCCATGTCCAGGACCATAGCCTCAGATGCATGGGAAAATGCAAAACTCCCACCCCTGCCCCACCCCAGGATGAGGCTCAGAGTTCCTGGCAAAGCCTTCCCTTATGGTCCATGTGTGGATGTACAAAGAATGTACAGAAAATGTCCACCATAGCTTTTCTCTCTCTCCTGGATATGTACAGCCTGAACACAGCTCCTATTGTGACTAGTTAAACATATCTCCTTGATTCCACTGTGTACCATAAAGCTTGCCTGCTTGTTTATTTGTATGTAATAATCCCTATTCTGTCCATCTGTACACAATATCACCACTTCTCTGTTCAACTGCATATAATAAACATGCAGAGCTTCTGAGGTGCTGTGTTTCTTTAACAGAGATCCCAGACCACCTGATCCCAGCTTTCTGTCTGTGTGTCTTTGTGTTGTCTTCTCGTCATCCCCATGGAGTGCTGTTGGATGTAGTTGAGTATCAGCTTCCTTGACTGGAAGATGAAGACAATAAGGCTGTTGTGCTGGTAACACGCTAGCCCAAGACTTGGCATGTACAAACACTCTTTCTGTCGTCATTGTCACCACTGAGTTCTGAGTATTATGCTTGTTATCCATGACAGTGGACAACTCAGGAAGAGAAACACTCAATTGGAAGATAATTTTACCTGTGTAACAGAACAATCAACTTTCATTATACTAAAATAACACTTGCATCTTGCCTAGGGCCAGTCCCCCTTAGAAAAGGATGAAATTATAAAAATTAATCTCCAGACTTTAAAACTGTTCATAAGGGCACTACAGTAGGTTACCCTTCCATAGTTCTTCTCCTTGTACCATTTTGTTGAGTTATTCCCCTTCCTCACTACATTGTCCTGGCCAACCAGTTGTACATGGTCTCTTAGTCATTTATTATGAGCCAAAAGAGATATGTTTCTTAAATTTTGCAATCTGTTTTACTTTATGTTTTTGTGTGTGGCTAGGGGAGTTGGGGGATGCATGTGCCATGTGGAGGTTAAAGGACAACTTGCTTGCTGTGACAGCCTGACAAAGCAGAGAGAATGATGGGAAGAGGAAGGGTAGAGTCAGAGAGTCTCAGGCAAATGCAGAGAAGCAAAATGAGAATGTTGTAATGAGGAAAGGTAACAAGCTATGTGGCTAAATATAGGTAAGAATTATAGGTTGATTTAAGGGTAACAGTTAGCTAGTAACAAGCCTGAGCTATTGACCAAGCATTTGTAATTTATATTCAGCCTGAGTCGTTTATTTGGGAACTCATAAAAGCGCCCAAAGTTTAGCAAAAGTTACAGGAAGGAGCAACTTTGTTCATTGCTATCCTTATCTGCAGAGGTCACTGCTGGCAGCAGTTTGGAAGGTGGGGAGCATGCCCTTGCAGAATTTCTCATACCCTATATGTATCTTGCTCTGTACATACAAGCATATACACACAAATATATTTTTTGCATCATATGCATGTGGGTTTTTTTCTTTTAAAAAAATCAAATATGATAGCTTTAAAAAAATAGCCTGGGTGCTTTCTATGAGTCAAGAAATATTGAAATGGTTTCTTTCAATTGGTGACATGCTATTTTCTTTTGTATGTTTAGTAACTACAGGTCCCTTAAGAACCATACATCCTGGTATCCAGGCTTTTTATATTTCCCCGACTACACTCACCTTGCCCATGTTTAGGAAACTTCTTCTACAGCTAAGAGGTTCTGGAAACTTTGTGGTGGGAAGATGGCTGGCAGAGGTAGGTAACTGGGGTAAATCTGAGAGTGTTATAGTGAGCATTCTTCCCACCTGAGCCTTCTGCTTCCTCCCTACTGCAGTCATGTGATCAGCCACTCCAGCCACCAGGCCTTCCCTGCCATGATGGATGGCATCTCCAACCTATTTTCTCTTGCTTCTATCAAGTATTTGACCACACAATGTGAAAATAACTAATGCACTGTTACTTGACTTGACCAATGGAATGGCGGACCTTAGCAGCAACTTGGACACTAGGTGTCTTGGAATTCTTTCTTGGAAGCCATCTTCAGTGTAAGGATTCTGATGCTGGGACTGGAGAGATGGTTCAGCACTAAAAGCATATATTACTCTCACAGAACCTCTTATACACAGTAGGTTGAGGCTAGTCTGGGCTAACTGAAAAGCCAACCCAAACCCTCAGGAAAGAAAAGGAAAGGAAAGATAGTTATGTTGTCGGTTAAATTTTTCATCCCTGTACATCTTTGCTACTCCTCTCTTCTGAATTTCTAAACTTTTTGATTATGTTGCTCTTTTATCTCACTGAACCTTGCTTTTCTTTCTGTCCCTCTTTCTCTTCTGGCTTCCTGAGACAGGGCATATGTAGCCTAGGCTGGTCTTGAACTCTGATTCTCTTGCCTCCATTTCCCAATGTTGGGGACAGAGTGCCACCCCTGTCTCCTAAGCCATTGCTCAGTGCCATCACGTCACTTTACAAGGCAAGAGCGTCTAGCTGTCTCACTCTGGCCATTCTCAGCAGTGTTATTTGTCTTGTGGATGCAACATGAGCCTCCTGTCTGGTAAGGCCAAAGTCAGCCTGGAGATTAAACAGCATGCTGTTGTTCAAAGGTAACAAAATGGCAGAACTCACACATTGTCCTTCATAGTTTCTGCATTTCTTGGCAAGCTTTGCAATGATCTCTGAAGTAAGATTTTAGAACTACTTCTACTTGATTTATTTAAAAAGATTTAAATGGTTTGTGGATTGTGGAAAGTAACTATATTATTATTTTTCTCCCAACTATTGAATAGCTTGTCCTTACGCTGTCTACTCCAGAGGCTGCAAATCCTGAATATTACATAGGTTTGTTCTGGATACTATATTTTCCATTGGCTTTTTCCTTATCTGTTCACCTGGTAGAATAGTTATTAAAATTATCATAGTTTTCTTACTAGCATAAAGCAAATTATTCTATCCATTCCAAAATTTGAAATGAGTAAATTTTATGTGTTACCAAAGTAAGTTCATGCATATGTGTAAATATATGTGTAGTGTGAAGTTTCTGGCTCAGCCAGCCGAGCATAGCCCCTTGATTTGGACCCTACCTACAGCTACTTAGTCCAAAATAATCACACAAAGGCTTACATTAATTATAAACTGTTTGGTTTATGGCTCAGGCTCAATACCCACTAGCTCTTATAATACAACTCAGCCTATTTCTATTAATCTATGTTTTGCCAAGTGGCTAGTGGCTTATGGTGCTTTCACATCTTGCTTCTTTGGGTGGCAGCTTGCCCCCTGTATGACTTTGACTCTACCCCTCTCCTTTATCTCTGCTTAGATTTCCCACCTGGCTCCAAGCTGCCTTGCCATAGGCCAAACAGCCTCTTTATTAACCGATGGTAATTAGCACATTCACAGTGTACAAAAAGACAACCCACATCATATATGGACATGTAAATCTAAAAATGACTGCTATGAAATTACGTTTTGTAAGATGGGATGTGTAAACTAATACATCTCACTGTGGAGTCACTAGGAAGGGCTCTGGCAGGAAACAGCAGTAGCTAAGTTGATGGGAAATCTTAAAGGTCACTCTGACAAGTATTTTTGTGATTTTATGTAAAACCAGCTTTAAATTTCTTAGCCTAGGAACTTTAAAGTCTATCTCCCTACTTTCTTAGGCCTACTAGCCACAAAAAAGAGATAAAATCTACACAGAACTATAAAAGTACTGTTGTAAAGTATAGTTGAAAAGTAAAGCTAGCTGGCAGAAAATGCCAAGAATTTGTCATCCCAGTTATAAACTTGTTTTGGATAACAGTAAGTTGTGGTCATTAACATATCTTCAGTTTGAGGGTTGGGGAAAAGGCTCAGTGCTCAAAATACTTACCAGGCCAATACGAAGAGAAGAGCTGTATTCAGATCCCATCACCCATGTAAATGCTAAGGAGTTTCCAGCAGCCTATCTGCAATTCCAGCATAGCTGGAGACAGAATCCCCAAAGCAAGATGTCCACTGACATTAGCCATATCAGAGAGCTCTGGGGTTGATGGAGAGACCCTACCTCAGTGAAGAGATAGAAGAGTGAGAGAGAATGATCTCCAAGATCAACTGTGGGCCTCCACACCCATTTCCATAGCTGTACGATGTAGTCATAAGTTTTTCTGTCCTGGCCAGAAACTCTCCAATATCCAGCAGCCACTTCCCAATTAATTGGCTCAGAGACTTAATTTTATAGTAACTGCTGGGCCAGTAGTTTAGACTTATTACTGACTAGCTCTTTAACTTAAATTAACCCATAATTCTTATCTACATTTAGCCACGTGGCTTGGTGCCTTTTCTCAGTGCAGAATCTCATCCTGCTTCTCTGCCTTTCCTCGCCTATTAGTCTGGTTGCCCCACCTCTACTTCACGTCTGACTGCTGGCCAACCACTGTTTTATTAAACCAGTACGAGTAACACATCTTTCCAGTGTACAAGAACATCATTCTATAGTACAGGGCATTTGCACACAGGCACACACATGTGCCCACACACATGCAGAAACATACAGGCGTGCACACACACCATATACCCAGCATACACAAGCATAAAAAAGGGAAGAGGAAAAAAATTAATCATTGTTTTAAAGTATTTTTTTCTTGCATTGGCCATTCAGATGCTGGCATGATAATGTTTAACACTGATTTTAAGCAAGATCAGTTTTTTCCTCATAAAAAGGAAACAAACACCCAGATTCTCTCAGCGCTTATGAAACCCTGCTATATAAAGTCAGCTGAGGTTTTTTTAGACTTTGATGTGTTTATTAGTTGGTGTTTCATGAGTTTGGAGTTCTCTGGTAAAACCATAAAAAATCTAAAAACCCTAAAACTTGATTTTCTAGAGCCACAAGGAAGTGTCGTAACACGTTCTCTGACATATACACTGATGGCCAGTAGCCTGATAATCAGTGAGTGCCTGGAGCCTCAAGCTGTGATGGTCTGTGTGAACGGTAGCCTTGAACTTAGGCCATGCACTTAAGAACAAATAAATGTACACGTACCCTTTGTCTTGAGAAAAAGATACTAGACTTAAACATTTAAAAAATTCACCATTGATTGTGACTTCCCTCCCATTTTTAGTAGATTCTGATAATTTTATACTTTAAAAAAAGGTTTTTCCTATGAACAAATTACAGTCTGAAGTACGAGGAAATAATTATCCATGGGGTTAATATAATAGGCAACCACCATTGAATATTTTCTATATATTATTTTCTTTGTTTAAATGTTGGTGCTCTCACTAGTAATAAAGTCAAATGTGTTTCCCAACTCTTTTTTCTCGAAAATACAAATACATACTTTTTATCTTTAAGATTTATTTATGTTTATTAATGTATGTGTAGGTGGTCTATGTGGCCTCATGTATGAAACCTGCCTACAGGGCTCAGAGCAGAAGCAGGCATGGGATCCCCAAGAACTAGGATTAGCAAGTAATGCTAGTGATGCATGCCCCTGTTGTGTGTGCTGGAAAGCAGATCTAGATTCTGTGTAAGCATAGTAATCAGTCTGAGCTGCTGGGCCCTCTCTCCCAAACTCACTTCCTCTTTCTGTTCATGTCTGACTTCCCGAAGAGCAACATGCCATAATATAGTCTCGAATTTAGAGATCTACACAAACGCCATCTTAACTGCTTTATTTTTTTTTGGCTTAGATTTGTACTTCTGAAAGTAAATCTAGCTTCCCTCAACTCATTATATTCTGTGCACAAAATTTGCAGGAAATGGAGGAACTGGAAAGTATTATATTTAACTAGATAATGCAGACTCAGACAAAAAATGGAAATTTTCTCTCTGATATTGAGATCCTCTCTTGTAGCTGTGATAGTCAGATCCTAGCATGTAAGTGTGGATACACATGTATATATGCTATGAAACTAGAAAAGAGGCCATAAGAGGGGAAGGAGGCCGTGAGGAAGGAGGGGAGGGACACAGGACACAGGGAGCAGGGAAGCAGAAAGAGGGGGCTTAGGGTAGGGGGAGAAGAGGGAAGGAGGGGGATCAACAGGACAAATTTTGTTTTAAAATGCCCCAAGGAAGACTAAAACTGAGTATGATTATTTTTGAAAGATGTTTTTAGGCCTGATGGCTGGTAGGTAAAGTATTCGCAAGCATGAAGACCTTAGTTTGAATTTCCAGCACCCATGTAAAGCCAGATGGGGTAGTGATGTGGGAATGCGTTTATTATGCTGTGAATCTCAATCTTTAAATAAAGGAGCTGTTTTGAGCCATGGGAGGCACCATAGAAAAAGTAGGAGGAGAGTTCAGAGTTTAGGTAGGAGAAGCAGGGCGGAGTCAGAGGCAGATCTAGCCAGCCGCCCAAGGAGCAACATGTAAGGAGGCACGGGTGAGCCGCGGGCCACGTGGCCAACAGATTAATAGAAATGGGTTGATTTAAGATATAAGAGCTAGCTAGCAATGTGCCTGAGCCATAGGCCAAACAGCATGAAGTTAATAGAAGCGTCTGAGTCATTTCCGGGGGCCTGGGCGGCGGTGCGTGGATAAGCGGTCCCGGGCGGCGGGTCTGTGGGTCCCGGATCTCTGGCTGCCCGGGACCCGAGAACCTACTACAACAGAAGCCTTCCTTTTTGATTAGAGAGAAAGGGAGAAGTGATGTGGGAATGCCCTTCTTTATGCTGTGAATCTCAATCTTTAAATAAAGGAGCTGTATTGGGTCATGGCGGGCACCATAGAAGAAGTGGGAGGAGAAATCAGTTTAGGTAGGAGAAGCAGGGCGGAGTTAGAGGCAGATCTAGCCAGCCGCCCAAGGAGCAACATGTAAGGAACACAGGTGAGCCACGGGCCGGGGCCACGTGGCCAACAGATTAATAGAAATGGGTTGATTTAAGATGTAAGAGCTAGCTAGCAATGTGCCTGAGCCATAGGCCAAACAGCATGAAGTTAATAGAAGCGTCTGAGTCGTTTCTGGGGGCCTGGGTGGCGGTGCGCGGATAAGCGGTCCCGGGCGGCAGGTCTGTGGGTCCCGGATCTCTGGCGCACGGGACCCGAAACCCACTACAACAGGGTAGCACACATCTATAATGCCAGTGCTCTCCTGTAGTGAGATGGATGCAGAGACAAGACAGTCCCCAGGAGCTCACATGCCTGCTATGCCAGCATGTACAGCGGTGAACAAGGAGACCTCTCCACAAGCAAGCTAGGAGGTAGGTGCTGACACCTGAGATTGCCTCCTGACTTCCAGTGCTCAGGGGGCCACATCACAAAAATGCATATACCCCTCAGACAGACAGACAGACAGACAGACACACACACACACACACACACACACACACACACACACACAGAGTGAAAGACGGGGAGGAAGGGGGGTTAATGTTTTTTGAAATAGTAAAAAATAAAAAAGTACATTGTACTTAAAACATAGCTTTCTATTTTGTTTTTGGGTACACATGTGTTATTTGGGGGTACTCATATATTCTCTAATATTGATAAACTCCTTGAGCGCAGTGATAAGTAAGGCTCATCCAAGTGTAAAGGCCTCAATCAGAGCTCTTGCCAAGCAGGATGACTCAAACCCTCATCTGTGGAGAATTCTAGAACATTCAGCATGAGTAGACCAGAACTTCATTCTGTCTCCTCCCCTCTCATCTCAGCTCAGTGCTTTGCTCTTTTTTAAACTGTGGATAACGAACGACATTTCTTAAATGAAAAAATATGCTCTTTGTACTTTGGGGATTATAGCTTATCCTTAATAATAAATATTGCTATGAAGTAGCAAAGAAAACTTCATTAATTTGTGATAAACCTAGAGTCTTGGTAAGGGCAGGAGCATGTGCCCAATTCTGAGAAAAGGCAAGGGTATATGCTAACAATTGGATATCTATTGGAATCAACTTGTGGATCCTGTGGTTCCTGGATAGGGTTTGACCTGGAGCAACCATTTAACTACCTGCTGAATTAAATGGGTCCATTTGTTAATCACTTTCCACCCAATAGTAAGTGAGAAGGTAAACATGAAAATAGACTAATGAAGAGGAGGACACCATTGACAACAGGAAATGCTTCCCGGAAGAATTCCATTGCATTGATTGTATGTACAAATAGGAGAAAATGCGCGAGGGATGGATGACTCCATACCACAAAAAGGATACTCATTGGCTGTGTAAAGAAGAAAAGAAAACTTCCACTCGCCTGCCCTGGTTGCCCTTGCTCCTGAAAGGCTGCTCTGAGGAAGTGCTAACACAGCTTTCCTGCTCCTGGGTTTCTGGATGGGTGTTTTCTAGTTGGAAAGCTCTGCCGAGGAGCAGAGTGTAGGGAGAGAGAAAGGTTGAGTATTTGCTGTTCTAACCCCTATACTTCCTGGCTATGTGGGCTGCAGAAGCCATATATTATTTTGCTTCAGTTCCAGACTTAATGAATGGCTTCTTCCTTTTGCCCCTGCAAGCCTAGGATAGCCACCAGCACTGAGCTCCCAGCTCTTGTTATTTTTCATAAACCTTGTCCACATTACCAGAGTCACTGCAATGGATATATGCAGGTGTGTGCATGTGGTTTGTTGTGTGCATGCACTACAGTGGGCTTATGAGGGTGCGTGCACGTAGGTCAGTGCGTTCATGCACATGCTAGAGAGCGGCCTCCATTGTTCTTTCTCCATCCGTCACCCATACTGTTTTGTTTGGCTGATAGACTAGCTGCCAACAAGCTCCAAGGTTCCACCTGTCTCCATTTCCCTAGTCCAGGATTACAAGTGCATACCACCACACCCTTTTACATGAGTTCTGCTTTGGACTTGGGTCCTTCTGTTTGCAAAGTCAAACACTTTGCTAACTGAACCATCCCCTCTGGTCCTAATGAACCCATTTGGAAGGAAACCACGAAGCTGTCCTAGCTGCCTGTGCCTAGGATGACAGAGCATCTAAATCTGAAGAAAGAAGGGGGGAAAAAGAAAAAGAAACATTTCCCTCTCCTCCCCATCAGAGCGAATGCATATTAAGCGAATTTGAATGGCTATCTACAGGCATTGTTATCAGCTTCGGTCTCATCGTGTTCTTTGGTTTCAATGTGAATTACTTTTGCAAGGAAGGTAAGATGTATTATTCTCCTTTGACTGTGACATTTACTCTGAGCCTGTTTATGCCAATGCAGCTGCTGAGTAAGTTAGGCCTTTTCTTTAGTGCCTTAGTTCTTTTTTCCTGCGTGTCTTTTCATTTTAAAGGCATATATGCAAGTCATCTGACCCAGGCTGTACACGAGCACCGCAGCATATGGTTGGGGGAAAGAACACCGTATCTTTTGTTCAGTAGTTTTTGTATTTCTTTGCAGTCTTTTGCTTTTTCTGGTCCTCAAATAAGGCTAATTACAAAAGGGGTATAAAAAAAAAGAAAGAAAGAAAAAAGAAAAAAGAGGTGGGACTGGTAGAGAGGGAGCCTTTAAAACCGTTCCTTTTGCAACAAGGAACAAAAGAGTGTACCAAGGGCATGGCCAGGCCTCAACAAAAAGAAAAGAGAAAAACCACCTAATGAGGATGTGGACATAAGTGCTCGTGAGGAAAACTGGGAAAAAAAAAAAAGAAAAAAGAAAGAGAGCTTTTAGTCCACAATCCATAAATAAGTGTGCATCACATGGGCACTAGAAGAGTTTTAACAAGACAGACCACAGAAACTGCATCCTTCCATGCAAGAGCAGCATGCCTTAAAAAAAAATCTTTCTTTACAAGGCATTTTCTTTCAATATTAATTTAAAAAGCAATGCTTGAAAATTAAGATGTTTTATCCGTATCTCTGGATCTGTTATAGCCTGAGTAGCATGAAAAGAATTGGTTCTGGGGTGTAATTACAGGGGCTGCTGGCTTCGGAGGGGTCAAAGACTTTGCACATGCGTGTGAGGTTGTTCGTGGAGAAGAGCTGTGCAAAGAAGGCTTTGCCCCTGGAGATTTCTAATACATTTTTACTTTTAAAGCTGGAGAAGCAGTTCAGTTCAGGAAAGAGCCTGGCAGTAGTGGTGGTGGTCACAGACTATGAAATTTCCAGCACTTTTAAAAGAAAATTTCCAGATTATCCCACAGGTGTTCAGATTTGTTTGTACCACAACCACAGAGCATTTCTGTGTGTATTTCCCCATAGCCTGTCTAGATTTCAGCATTTATATTATATATGTGTGTGTATATATGTGTGTGTGTGTATATACTCATATATATGTACATATATACACATATAAATATACATATATATAGTGTTATATGTAGTGTATTAGCTGGAATAAGAGAATAGAAATTATGTCACCTTACTTTAGTGTGCTGTTGTATAGTTTTATATATGTTGCTACATTTCATTACATATGTTAATATATGGCATATCTGATTAATATTTGATTATAGATTTTCACGTGAGGTATTTCCTACTTCCAGAGCTTACTGTACTTGGGGATTTTAGTGATATTTTTAAGGCTCATGTACACAAAAACTGTATTGTGTTTGCTAACTTCTCTTGTTCAAATACTTGTTTATATTTTTTATTCTTGTACATATCTGATTTTCTAGAAACTTATTTGTGTGTATATGAGGGGAGACTGTGTGTGCACATTTGTGTTGTATAGGTGTCCTCAGAAGCCAGAAGAAGCTCCCAGCCTTGGCGCTAGAGTTATAGAAGTTGTGAAACATTCATCACCTGAGGTGATGCTAGGAACCAAACTCAGGCGTCCCAGAACACCAGCACCATTCTTGTACCCCAGGCCACGTCTCAGCCATACACGTCTCAGCCATAGGTGTTTTCTTCTCTTTCTTTCCTGCTTGTTCGGAATTTGTTTTTCTTTCCTTTTTCTTATTTCTTTGTTTTTATTTTTCAAGACAGAGTTTCACTGTGTGACCCAGACTGTGTGACTCAGTCTGTAGACCAGGCTGGTCTTGAACTCAGAGACCTGCCTGCCTCTGCCTCCTGAGTGCTGGGATCATAGGCATGTGATCCACCCAGCTGTTTTCTTTCATGTTACAGAAATGCAGATTTTTACTTATGACAAAGTTGAAAAAGTTGCTCCTATCTTATTTGCATTCTTAAAATCACTTCAGTTATGAAAAATGAACAAGTTTCTAATTTTAAATGTACTTAGATTTGATTAGTCTTTAGATTAATTCTGTGTGCGTGTACGTGTATGTGTGTGAGAGAGAGTAGTAGTAATAGTAGTAGTAGAGGCTAAAGTTTGATGTCTGTGACTTTCTCAACTACTCTCCACCTTATATATTGATTAGGATCCCTCACTTAAACCTAGAGCTTGCTGATTGGGCCAGTCTATGTAGCCAGCTGGCTCTAGGAATCTGCCTTCTGAAGACTAGAATTACAGCGGGGGTGGGGGGCACCCAGCCTGTATTTACATAAATTCTAAGTATTTGAGCTCCAGTCCTCACATTAGTGTGACAAATGCCTTACCTACAGAGTCCTCCCCACCCTTCCTTCTCAGGCCTTTCCTTCTTGACAAACTGGTTTGTAGATCAGGATAACCTAAGTCAGAATTTGCCTGCTGTGTGATCCAGAATGGCCATCAACACTTGAGAATCACTTTTTATGCAGTTCCTCTCCTCACCTGAAATTGGGATTCTGCCTTTGCAATGTGGAAACAATGAGAACACAACCACACCATTAATTCCTTTTCAGGTTGCTCTGTCAGCCAGTCGCCAATGCTTCCTCAGGTAATGGTGTACCCTAGGAGGCAAACATCCTAGCTTTAAGGTCAGGCAAACTTGATTCAATATTTTCTCTGCTATTTCCTGATTCTGCATTTGCAGAATTATATAATGCTTGTAATCGCACTTATCCCCAACACCATATACATGGTGTACATCTGTCATTACAGCACTCTGGAGGTGGAGACAGGAGGATCAGAAGTTTAAAGTCATCCTTAGTTACTTATGGAGTTCAGGTCAGTCTGAGATACATCCAAATCTCCCATTCTCAAAAAGAAAAATATTATGAAAAGATTCTTCTTGGTCATTTGTAAGAGAGTAGCTTCTGGCTGAGACAGTGAGGATGCTTGTCTCCTGGAGCTGATGAGATAGAGCTTGGTGAACTGTTCTTTATTACACCAACCCATTCCATGCCATCCACTAACTGGGCCTTTCAAATACCACCCTACCACACACACACACATCTCCAAAATGCTAATGCTCCTGATGGGGCACACTGCCTTTCCATACTTGTATTATTCTCTTCCACATATTACGTCTCTTAATATTTTAGCATTTAGCTAACAAATGCTAGTGCCATATGACACATATGGTACATGTTGTTAAGTAAAAAATAGTCAAAACTATTATATAATAAAACTATGTATTACCCAACTAGTATATGTCTGTAGTTCAAGATGTAAAACTCTCCTTGTGTCTAGAAATATTTTCAGTGACAATTCAGGAAATTTTCCAGTGATGTTGTGACACCACAGACTGTAATTGACTTTCAGAGAATAGACCCCATCTCTTCAGTGCCCCTAGGGTATGTGATCTTACATTAATACACACTTTGTCAAATCTGATTGCTTAATTAGGACCTAGAGTTCCTGGGATAGTTGGAAACTTCTCCCCCACCCTTGACAAAAACTTTATAATACAACATGATCAACACAATTTCACAACGAACAGTTTTTAAGACTGTAGAAGTCATTAATGCATTTTATGGTAGCTGTTAACATATAATTAAACAGCATGACAGACGGTCATCAAAGATGTCTTCAACAGATTTATTTTGTTTATTTATTTATGCTTCCTTGGGTGTTGTGGTAACAAATTCAAGATGGAAGAGTTTTGAGAAAATAACTGAATGATTTAATTTTAAAAATGGAAAATACAGTTATTCTTAACAATCCAGCAACCTGGCATTAACCTTTGTTCTTGTTGCTTGTCTTCTGCCCTTTTGTGACTCACCTGTTCATTGCTTCAGAGCCTTTGATGTAGCTCACTAAAGTTTCCCAGTGGGCCCTTTGTCAACAGAAGATGTATGCACATGTGTTCGCTTTGACAAGCTTGTTTTTTATAAGTCTGGGATTGCCTCAAATACTTACACACATTGTGAATGGTGTCTTGTGTCTACAGAGAAGTGTTGCAAGGTGGTCTGCCATCTATAAATGTCCTGCTTCCCTTTAGGACCACAGCACTGATTCAGGAAGAAGACTCAACCAGAAATAACGCTTATCAGCAACTCTGAAACTGAGTGATGACTGGAGTTCTGGACAACAGAATGTGCTACACTGCCTTCCACACCTCGTTTGTAATCTCTAGATTATCCTTCAAGATTTCTTATTATCTGCCAGAGCTCCTGTTGACTTTTTGAAATTCCACAAGTAGAAAGTAACAAAGCCTCTAAAGTGTGGGTTCCAGTGACTGTACAGAACAATGCCTCCCCTCTCCCACTTGCATCTTTCTTAGAAACAAGAAGTACAAGCTCATCTGGAAGTACATTACACCAGACAAGTACAGAGTTGTTCTCGTTATACCAGCTGTTACCTTGTGACACGTTACTGGCTTACTGTCCTGTGCTCAGACGCCAGGGAAATAGCTAGAATACACACAGCACATTCTCAATGAGCAAATGAAAGCATGGCCACTATAACGGAACAGAGGCAAACGGCATGAAAGACTTCTTTGGTCTTTTATGAAAGTCAAGGAGGACAAACCACTTAAAAGATGGAAGGAAGGGTGGGCATTGGGTGTCACTCTCTACTCCTGGCAGTATTTCCTTATGTGACTTTGAGGATGGTAGAAGAATCAATAGTAATTCTGGTGGAGCAAGATCATAGGGCATTAGGACAATTTCAAACAGAGGACACCATGGCCATTAGTGCTACAAGCTGACAAGTTGTCACTAACCAAGATGACATGCTTCTGTGGCAGTCTGAGGAAAAGCAAACCCAGACTGGCATCTCTGTGCTCGCGATGTAGGAATGACCACTTTTCTCGGTGAGAAGCTGATTCTGCTGCTGTCCACAGTAGCAAACCCTTCCCAATGGATGAAATCCAAGGCTCTGCTCAGCTTTCTTTGACTATTCTGAAGACTTCCACATAGGTATGTTATCCCAGCTCCAAGTGGCAATGGAGGCCCAGGATTGCTGGCAAACTAGTCTGCCTCAGGACCCCTAGCTGTGCATGCTCTCCCCTTGCTTATCACTTCTTATTTCTGAACATTTTGTCCTCAATGAAATGATAGCACTCCGAAACACACTCAGAGCTGCTAGTTTAGAGTCAAGAACAAATTCTCAGCTGATTAGTTTTGATCCAGCAGAGATGTATGTGACATGATCTGGGTTTGAAGCATCAGACAGGCAGAGCATTTCTGTTGTTTCTGGGTTTCTGTTTCTAAATTGTTTTCCTCGGGGATCTGTCTTTTCCTTCTAACTATCTCTACTTATCAGAGGTTCACTAGACACTGACACTGCATTCCCTATGGGCTTCTTTCTTAAAGAATTGAGCCGTGAGTATTCTGTTAAAAGTCTCTTAAGCTAAGCTATAGATTAAGAAACCTCTCCTACAAAGGGACACAGAGTAATAGTTGAGGCTGTGTGATCCTTCACAGTGTAAAAACAGCCAAAAATAATACATAGAGTAGTGTATATAAAGGTTCTTCAATAGAAACCTTATTCAAAAAATAGTCCATACTAAAAATAGTCCATACTCTAGATTTGGCCCAATGGCTGTAGTCTGAAAAGGCAAACTTAGTTAACAAGCAAACTTCATTTATTTTACGGTTTTTCTAATTTCTCAAATTGATATAGACATACGAACAAGTGAGGACACCCTTGTCATGAGTCTTCTAGGGAGCTCTGTAAGGAAGCTCTGTATGTAAGAAATGTTTTCTAATGAAGAAATGAGCAAAGGTGATTACTGACATAAATTGGGGGAGGGCGGTCACAAAAACAAGAAGACAATGCTGGCTTAAAACAAAGGTAGCTAAGGTTTGCTGCATTCGTTTTCAATTTTTTACACGAGTCCCTGGGATTGTAACGTGGAAAGGATGCAAAGTGTCTCTGCCATACAAAGTCTATGCTTTGGTTGAGGTGACACTCATGAAGAAAGTAATTTTTTCAAGTTGTGAGGATGTACTTACTTAGCCTTGTTTATGGATTTTATTATTTTTATTATTATACTGTTACTGTTATTACTGAAGCAGTCTGGTGTGTGTCAGGCTGGCATCAAACTCGCACTTTGTCAGCATGACTTTGGACTCCTGATCCCCCTGCTTCTGTGTCCCAATTGCCAGCATTACAGGTACATGTCACCATGCCGTGCTTATCTGTTTCAGGGATGGAATCCAGGGCTTTGTCCATGCTAGGAAATCGCCCTACCAACTGAGCTACACACAGCCCACACTATTCTTGAGTTTATAGATTTCCTTTCCAAATACCTGGAGTGTTGAGGGGATGAGAATTATAGGCAGTGAAAGTCAGGAATAGTAAGAACAACTGGGAACTATAAGAAGAGGTGGGTGTGTCCAGGAGGTGGAAGTAGACTCATGTTCAGGCCAGTGACTCAGGAAAGGAGCTGGAACAAAGATCAGAAGGGATGTTGGAAAGCTTTGCATGCTGGGATAAAGAACTGAGGTTGACTCCAACAGGTGAGGGGAACTGAATGGCCAAAGAGCAGTATCTGAGCTGGACAAATTTTAGGGAAAGACTGGGAGAGATAGAGTCTGGATGCAAGGAACACAGGCAAGAAGATCTCTGAATAGTGTAGGTAATAAGGTTCAGACAATGGTTGGCACAGGGTCATCCAGTATTATGAAATTGCTTGCTTTTTCTATAAAGTCCTTTGGTTAAAAGTAGCATCTACTCATCTGCCTGTGACACCATTTCTTCCTGGATGAAGACAGTGCGGCATTCACTGGCTGCTGACAATGTCTCTTCTTGTGCTCCGCTATGTTTTAATTACATTTGACATTCATCACACAGCATTATCCAGTGGCAGCCAGTTCCACAGCTTCATCAGAAGTCAAACAAAAGCAAGGACACATGTAATTATGTCGTCTGATTACGTTATTATTTGGAAGTCAGGGGATATTTAGGTTGAATACTCTTGTGGCTTCCTAGCTCTCATGTTGCTCATATGTCTCCTTTTGATTCAATTGTAAGGAACCTCAGCCCGTGATTTAATTACAAAACGGCCCAAGGAACAGTTCAAAAGAATAAAGATGCTAAAATTAGACTGGAATCGGGAAGGTGATGCCTGTTTGTCACAGGGTTTTTGAAATACACGAAAGCGAGAATGCCGTAGTAAGCTCCTGAATCCTCATTCTGTTTCTGCAATCAGCATCACACCTGATCATACTTCAGGAATAGCTACTCCTACTGTCGGTCCTCCATCCTTAGCCTGGGTTATTTTAAAGAGAGTCTCTGGTATCCTGTTTTTATTTATTTATTTCCCCTACGCATACTTCAAAATTGATCTTTAAAAGACGACTTTGGTTTCTCTGGGTCTGTGTGTTGTAGCATGGTCCTCCTTTATGACTAATATTCGCTTATGAGTGAGTACATATCATGTTTGTCTGTTTGCATCTGGGTTACCTCACTCAGGATACTCTTTTCTAGCTCCATCCATTTGCCAGCAGATTTCCTTGTTTTTAACAGCTGAGTAATACTCCATTGTGTCGGATTTACCACATTTTCTTTATCCATTCTTTGGTTGAGGGACATCTAGGTTGTTTCCAGTTTTGGCTATTATGTCTAAGGAGGGCTCAAAGGGTGGGAGGGGATGCATGAAGCTCACAGTGAAGGAGAAATAGAATGGACATTGATAGTAGATGGAGAGAGGGACCTGGAAGGGGTGATGGGGATGGAAAGGGGAGGGATCAGGTGTGTGTGGCGGGGGGTGGTTAAGGGAGAGAGAACTGGGAGAGACAACTGGAATCTGGGGGTGTCTTTGGGATGAATTAAAAACCTAGAATAATAGAAACTCCCAGGAATCTATGAGGGTGACCTAGATAAGACTCCTAGCAAATGGGGATATTGAGTCTGAACCAACCATCTCCTACAACCAGGCAAGACTTCCAGTGGAGGATCTGGGACACCAACCCAGCCACAAACCCTTGACATACCATTTGTCCTGCCTACAAGATGTGCTGGGGGCAAAGATGGCACAGAAGTTGTGGGTGTGACCAATTGATGAATGGCACAGCTGGAGGCCCAGACCCTGAGAGGGAGCTCACCCCTGAGGGCCAGCACCCAGAAACAGGATACCCCAGTGATCTAGGATAGAACCAAACACAAATGGCAAAAAAGTCAGTGAAACGGCTCCTAATGATAGTCTGCTGTGCTCACAGACTGTGTTCATAGATTGATTCCTAGCCCAACTGTCTTCAGAGAGGCTTCATCCAGCAATTGATGGAAACAGATGCAGAGACTCACAGCCAAACACTGGGCAGAGCTCAGGGGATCCTGAGGGGGGAGAAAGGATTGTAGGAGCCAGTGAGGTCAAGGGCACCACAAGAAAACCCACAGAACCCACTAACCTGGGCTCACAGAGGCTGAACAGACAACCAGGGAGCCTGCATGGGACTGACCTAGGCCCTCTGCGTGTATGTGACAGTTGAGTAACTTGATCTTTGTGTGGGATGCTATCAGGGAGCGGGACTGTCTCTGACTCTGTTGTCTGATTTTGAGATCCATTCCTCCTGCTGGATTGCCTCATCCAATCTTAGTGGAGAGGGGGGTGCCTGGTCTCAGTACAGCTTGATATACCATGGCTGACTGATATCCATGGGAGGCCCACCTGTGTTTGAAGAGAAACAGTCATGGAGGAGTGGATGTGGGAGAGGAGGATGAGAGGGGCTTGTAAAGAAGGGAAGGAGAGGAAGCTTTGGTTAAGATGTAACAAGAACATTAAATTTAAAAAAGGAAACAGCTATGGGGCTAGGAAGATGGCTCTGGTTAAGATCATGCCGTGCTCCTGTGGAGGGCCATTACCATGTCAGGTAGCTCACAGCTACCTCCTGGTAACTCCAGCTCAAGGAAGTTTGACAGACTTCTGGCCTCCTTGGGCACGCACACAGAGGTATGTATATATACATGCAGACACATACAAACACACACACATACAAGAGTCAAATTTATAGTGAAGGACAAAATGTCAGGGAGATTGGTATTAGTGTGGATTGTACAAGGTAGTGGGTTTCCATTTTATTGGGGACATTTTTTATACCCACGTTCTTTGCTTCTTCCATGTCCCCAATGGTCTTCCTATAATTTCCATGTCCTTTAAATCTTTTACGTGTATTTAGTGTGGGAGGTGATATGTGTGGGAGTCAGAACAACTTTCAGGATTTGGTTCTCTACAGCATATGGGTCCTAGAGAGCAAACAAACCCAGATCATCAAACTTGGCCACAAATGTCCTTACCCATTGAACCATCCTCTCAACCTTATTCCCTTCTCCAGCTTCCTCAGCAGAGCTGAAATACACTTTGGCTGCAGTAGAGCCTTTTTAAGCTGACTTATATCATTTAGTGTGATGATCTCTACTTCTAACCATTTTCCTTTATAAGAAAGAATTTTACTCATCTTTAAAATGGAAAGAGAGCCAGACACTGTGTAAGTGAAGTGGTAGGAAAGATTGATACTTGTAAAACAAATGGAATCCTTTTAAGGTTTAGTTAGTAGCGAACAATAAACTTGAAGTTCCAGCCTTCTCTACCATCACTGCCAAGACTGGGTGACTTTCCCACATTTCTTCTGTGATTTGTAGTGACTGATAGAAGCAGTTTCATCTGAATTCCATTTCAGAGATTTCTCTGTAAAATGCAATCCACCCCAGCCCATGTGTGTCCATGTGGTTGTGTATATGTGTGTACGAATGTGTGTCTGTGTGTGTACAGACATATGTGAAGGCCAGAGGTCAACACTGAGTGCCTTCTGAGACTGGTTTTCTGAGAAGGGATCTCTCAAGGAACAGCTAGGCTGCTGGCCAGTGAAGAAACCAAAGAGCTTCGCCTATCTCTGCCTCCCCATTGTTGGGATTGCAAACTCATGTCATTTTGCCCAGCTTTTACATGAGTGTAGGATCTGAACTTAAACCCTCATGTCAATAGAACCATCAGCCCTGACGCTCCTTCAATTATTCCACTAGTGAGGATAGTGCTGGTCTGTGATATTAACAATCCCTAAATCTCTGGTCCCTCTTGCGTTGCTCTTCCATGTGTTTACTTTCCTTCTTTTAAACTGGATTTCTACTCAAACCTACTTCAAGTTCTGGGTAAAATGGCACTGGGCCTGGTTGGGTACCCACCACCTGAAATGATCTTCAAGGTCAAGGAGGTTGAGCTCTTGTAAACCATGACAAGCATGTGCTGGAAACGGTGGGGATGTGGCTCACTGTTCCTGTCAGGATGGAGGGAGCTCAGCTGGTCAGAGCACCATCCCTGCTTTTGTATCCTTCTGGTCTCTTGCCTCACTTTCTGTACTCAGCAGCACACTGTGGATGTGACTTTTGCTCTGGTAAACCATGGTGCCATCTGCTTCTGCCTTCTCTCCTTTGATGTCATTCTACAGATGGTAAAGACAGGACAGAAGTGGCACTTAGTTGAGTATGGCACTCTAAGTGCATCAAGTCTGCCATGCATCAGTGCTGCTGAAAACCGCTTTAAACCAGCGTGAGCATAATAATGGAGATTACATCATGACCTAGCTTTTGAGATCCCATTGGAAGCTCGGGCACCCATTTCAAAACATTTAGGATGTGAACATCAACGCAGAAGATCGTTTGACAGGTAATCTGGTAGATTTCTAAGAAATGATGGCAGCTTGCCAATAATAACCTACCAAGGTCCCAAAATACTGTGGATCATTCCAACAATGGGGAAAGTCTTACAAATGTGCTTGTTAATTTGACCGTGTGTCAGAGTGAATTAGCAACAAGTATAACTAATGCAGGAAAAAACGGAAAATTAATATTCATCAGGCTCTTGTTTACACTTCTGTTGTCAAGGTCAATCAGTTTGCCTCAAGCACGATATTCCCGTCTTATTAAAGCCATTAGTGCCTGCCCTTCAGTAAACGGGAACACAGTTTTCAGAGGTGTTTGATTTCCATGGACCCACATATAAAAGGATCCAAGCTTTTCCATATTTTGTAAGATTTAGACATAAACCTTTATTTAGCCTAACAAGTGATGCTACCCAATAGACTAATAGTTAAAGGTGGAATTCTTACTAAAGTAGTTGACAATAGTCTCAGCTGCATTGAAACTTTCATTTTTAAAGCAAACACAATATTTCATCCCACTGACGCAATCACTGCCAAAAACTTGTGATGCAAAAAAAAATATATTTTAAATATTTTTTTACCTTGTATCCAAACATTAATAAATTGAAATTAGAAAGTATTGCTGAAGAGTTTTAGCATTAGGATTCCACAGCATTAATTCTATCAAAGGATATTTTGTTGTGATAAAGAAAAGGGTAATTGATGGATCTGTCATGTGGTTGGAAACTCCAGATTTGCATTAGTCTGACTCCTCAGCAGGGATTCTAAGACCCATAGTGACATCGAGTGGCCTCTGGAGAATTAATCACATTTAATTGTCTATGAGTGACAAAGACCAATTCTTTATCTGTGTTAGAAATGGCAGTCTGGCTGAAATCTTGGTTTGGTTTCTTCGCTTTTCTGCCTATACTTGTATTGTCCAGAGTCATAGCCAATAGTCATTTGCAGGTATTAAATTATTATATAAATCAATCAAAATGAAAGTAACTTAAGGTTCAGCTAGTCAGTCACATTTTCATGTTTAATAGCCATATGTAGCTAGTTATCTATACTGTATCATACAGATGTGGGAGAGGATGCTTCTGTCATCTGAAGACATTTAATTGGACAGTGCTTACCTAAAATCAATGTAGAACCTGGAAAGATGCCTCAGATGTTAGGAGCACTTACTACTCTAGCAAAGTAGCCAAGTTCAATTCCTAGGACCCACATCGGGCACTAGAACATCAAATGTTCTTCAGCTGCTTTCCTGGAGACTTCTTGTTTTAAATAGGTGAATAAATGTATCTTTGACCACTTATCTTCAAGAATAATTGCCAAGTAATATACGCAAAAGAAGCAAATTCTTTTGTCAGTGAATCTAAATGTTTAACTCAAGTAAAATAGAAATGCAAAGGGAGATGAGGAAATTGTGATGATGTATCAAGTGGGAGGAAGCTCATGTCTCGGTGGTTGACTGTGGTGATTTATGTGTATCTAGTAACGTTTGCCCGAAGATCAGAGGACAGAGTCAGCCACAGATTTAGCCATGAAGGTCAGGGAGCATTGTAGTGATATGCTGTATATTTAATAAAAATAGTCTGGAATATCAGAGGACAAGCCACCCACAGAGCCCAGCCATGAAGGTTGGGGAGTAGTGACCTACGCCTTTGATCCCATCACTCAGGAGGAAGAGATCCTCTGGATCTCTGTGAGCTCAAGGCCTAACAGCCAGGCAGTAGTAGCATAAGCCTTTAATCCTAGCTCTAGGAAAGTTGAACCAGGAAGGAAAATTGCTGGACCGGGAAAGAAGTATAAGGAAGGAGAAGTCCAGCATTCTATCTGAGTGACCACTCAGTCTGACGGCCCGTGAAGTTAGGACTTACCCAGTTCAGTCTGGTGAGTTTTCTGGGTAAGAATTGGCTGTGGTTTGTTTCCAATCTCTCTAATATTCCAGCTTTTTCCCAATATCTGGCTCTGGGTTTTTACTGTTAATACCAATTAGGACTCATGCAATAGATGACTGTGTGTATGTTTCTGTGCATGTGCTCATGGTGTGTGCACAGTAAACTAGAGACAGACATGCACTGGATATATTTTTATGGGGCTCCCTAAACTTTTTCAGCTCCTGACATCTGTTCACTGTAGAATTTTCATGTGACCTTGAATATGCAGATACAGAAAAGGTATGTAAATAAAACATTCTGCTGATAAGTTGTAAGTATGCTCTTCATTGTGGAAAGTGTTCAAGTGTTCTTACACTCTGAACTAAGGCCACATAATGTAGCATAAAGTTACACAGGCAAAAAACCCCACCTTGGCTCTGTTTGTTGTGTGTTTCATTTCCAATTGAGTTTTGCGTGTTGTAGATTCAGAAACCTTTTACTGTTGATACACTGCTTAGGATTCCCACCTTTGAGTTACATGGTGCTGATGCAGTTACCACTCAACATTTAAGCTTTATTCTGTAGAACAGAGAGATGGCTTCAGAACTGAAGGTATATTCTGAAAATAGGGAACACCGTTCTTCACTGTCCATCATACATGGTCGCTCTTTCCCTGCTAGATTGGCTGACACAAGGCTGTGAGTTAGGATCTTCAGGGATATGAAAGGTGGAAGAGGAGACAGGTTATGGGAACATACGTGCTCCCCGGGACCCATACTGTGGGAAGAGAGAACTGTGTGCTGTAGTGTGTGTGCATTCACACAATAAATAAATAAACTGAAGTTAATTAGAAAAGAAAAGGCCTAATAATTGATAAGTAAACACATCAGAGAGGGAAACACTGAGAAAATAGTAAGAAGAAAGCTTTAATTGTCAACTTGGGTCACCTCGGAAGAGAATTGAGTGAGAGTCTGGTTTGGACCCTGGAAGATTATCTCAACTAAGCTAACTGTCATGGGAAGGTCCAGCCCACTGTGGGTGGCACCATTCTTTAGGCAGGGATCCTTAGCCATAGAGTGAAGAAAGTAAGATGATCACAGAAGTGAGCATGTATCCATCCATTCTCTCTTTTACCATTGAGTGTGACTGATATGGCCAGCTGTCCCAAGGCCCTGCTGCTGTGCATTTTCTTCAGTGATGGACTGTGACCTGAAAATGTGAGCTCGGTTAAACCTTATATCTCCTAAACTGCTTTATGTCCGGGCCGGGTATTTTTTTTTTTTTAATCACAGTAACTAGAACAAATGATAAGAGAATGTAAGAATTTTCCTCCAAATAAACTATGTATAATATCACAATGCCTAGGAAAGAATATATGCCAAGGCATATTATGGAAATTTTTTTCCTGAGCGATGGCTCAGCAGTGAAGCATGTGCCATGTGCCATATGAGCAGCAAGCATGAGGACTGATGTTCTAATTCTTAGAAACCACAAAATACTTGGTAAGTGTGACAGTGCATATGTAATTCCAGCACTCTGTAGTACCCTGAGTAGCTATTAGGAACCCTGTTACCCCTGTAGAAAACCCAGGTCAGTCCCTAGTATTGACATAGTAGTTCACAACTATCTTGTTCAGGTGGCTCGTTACCTTTTCTTAGAGCAGCATAGTTGTCCTTTGCTTTTTCCGGCTTCTCTCTGGTGTTCTGCTCTGTGCTTCCTGTTCTCAGAGTTTTCTTAGTCTGGTACACTTCCTGCCTGCCTTTGGCCAATCAGTGCTTTTTATTAAACCAATGGGTGGACAATTATTTACAGTGTGGAACAACATAATCTCCCATACATAACTCCAGTTTCAAAATATCTGACATGGTCTTCTGATCTCTATGGGTACCCAGTATGACTATGGTACACATACATACATACAGGCAAAACGTTCATACACATAAAAATATCCTTGTTTTAAGAATAAATGCATTCATCAATAAACAGGGGATTTTGGAGTCCAATGTGAGCCATCTACAATTATAGATTATAAAATTAGTAAGATATGTTGATTCTTAGTATGATATAAAGTATAGAATGCAGTGGGTATTTATCTGTGGCTTTTTCCATCCATAGATTTAGAGATATCATAAAATATACATCTTCCTTTGGAATACTGCAATGAACATAACTTTTTAAAAACCACCTTTAGTCACACTTCAGATCTTGCCCTCAGAATTCACAATGGAGAGTCCTGCAGTCATTAGGCAGGCAGAAAAGTGACCTAATTGAGTGACAAGGAATACTTTTTCACGTCTGATTTGTTAAAGATGTTAAAACCAGCCAACCCTGGCATCTTGACCGTGACATTTTACTATGTCAATGGTTATATAAAAATTCTAAAAACACTCTTCCTTTAAAATAAAAGATAGCTTTTTTAGAAATTGAGATTTACTAAGAAGAGGACTCCAAGTGTATTATGGCTGAAATCTTGAAAGGCCTGTTTCCCACCAGTCTTCCAGTGGAGAATTAGGAATGCCTTAGGTTACAGCATTATTGCAGAGAGTAAGTCTGAGGGCTGAGGTTATAGCTCAGTGGTAGAGAGCTCGGCTAGCATGCACTGGGTGCACAAGGGTCAGGATTCAATTCCTAGTAGAGAAGAGAGGGGTAAGAAAGAGAGAGAGAAAGAGAGAATTGACTCACATTATACTTTAGGAAATTGCACAGTATCTTCCACCAGAATCTGTACAGCCTCAGAGAAAATAATAGTAACATTTTGGAAATGAGTCTAGCCCATCAAATATGTTAGATATGGAAGGTCAATGACAGTCTAAGTATGGTAAGGCTTACTATTTCCAGGTACCTGAGATCTCTGGACTTCTAGACGTATAATTTTAAACCCCAAGTTGATCCTCAGTACTAGCACATCAGGCAGAGTGAAGAAAACTCTCTAGTGCTGTTATGCTTGATTATATTATTACTCGGTTATTTGCTCACTTAACCTGCTCACTGGCTCCAGCATGATTATTTATTTAGTATTTTTAAAGACAGGGCCTGTGTACTCACTTGTAAGGGGAAAATAGGAGTAAAGCATAGGATAATCAACCTATAACATACAGCCCCAGAGCAGCTAGATCACAAGGGCGGGCCAAAGAGGGATGCATAGATTTCCATGTGAAGGGGAGATTGAAGATGGATAAACTGAGGCAGGGGAGGGTGATATAGGGATGGGATCTTGAGGGAGTGGTTTGGGCTGACTAGGACAGAAGGCCATTGGAGGCAGAACAGAGGGGGAGAGTAACAAGAGATGTCTTAATGGGGCCACAATGGGGGTTATGGTGAAACCTGGAGCCAGGGCAACCCCCAACAATCTACAAGTGTGACCCCAGCTAGGACTCCTAGCAGTAGTGGGTAGGGTGCCTGAACTGGTTGTCTACTGTAATCAGACTGGTGACCAACCTAACTGTCATCAGAGTTACTCTGTCCAGTAACAGGCAGACCCAGATGCAGAGATCCACAGCCAAGCACTGGGCTGAGCTCCAGGAGTCTTGCTGAGCAGAGGAATGAGGAATTGTACAAGCCAGGGGTATGCTGACGGGACCTGTCCCTGGTGCTTAGCTGGCTTTTTGGGAACCTGAGCCCCTGATAGATTACCTCATCTAACCTTGGTGTAAAAAGAAGAGCTTGGTCCTGCCTCAACTTTATGTGCTAAGCTTTGTTCAAGCCCAGGAGGCAAGCCCCTTTCTGAAGGGAAAAGGACAAGGGGGGGGGTACAAAGTGGGGGTGAGGGTGAAAGGGGAACTTGCAGGAGAGGAGGGAGGGGAAATGAAAGAGAGAGGTATGTAAAATAAATGAAAAATATTATTAAAATAAAATTTAAAAAATACAGGGACAGTGTATTCCTGCCTGGACCTCACTGTGTAGATCAGGGTGGCCTGGAACTCAGAGATACATCTGCCTCTGCCTCCTAGATTCTTGGTTTAAAGGCATGTATCCCACTGTGCCTGGTTTATGAGCATAAGTCTTGATCCCATACTGTGAGTGACGTTTGTGAACAGCTGTGTGTTCTGGGCAAGAAGGAATCAAAATAATTGGTTAAACTGAGCATCGTGGGACATAGCGCTCTCAGTTATAAAGAGTGGGCATTAAGTATGAGAGAACTGGTTAGGTAAGTTAATACACCCTTTCTCAATGCCTTAGATGTATGCGAGATTGTCATTTGACTAGGGTAGATAGGTATTACCACACAGGTATTGACTAGAGGCAATGATGCTTTAACAATCTCTTTCACTTCCCCAAAGTTAGTCTTATATTCAAGGTAATAACAAGTCAGAAGAAATGGAACATGAACTGACACAAAGGTCAAAGGTGATGAGACTGAGTTGAAAAAGCCCCTGAAATCTTCACTCAGCGGGAGTATTAGCTAATCCTCCTCCATACTCTAAAGGACTGGTCGTATTAAATACCGGTGGCATTTGGCACTAAGAATCTCATTTAGGAGAGACTACAAGAAAATAAATTATGACAGTCCCACCATGGTGTAAGATCTTTAAAACATTGTACGTGAAATTTGATAACAGACTGTAGAAGACTGTTCCATGATGAAATGAATTTGATTTATGATGTCTCCATTTTCTCCTTGGGGTATCTACTTCATTTCCTGAAGTTTCCATTCTTGTCTGGGAAGCAGTGGCTGTTGCTCATGACAACAGCTCTGTCCATGAGTATGGTTAGAGCTTCAGAAAGCTGAAAAGCCGACTCTGACGTAATCCACAGGCTTCCACTAATAGCAAGAGATCTATGGTTAGTCACACAATGGTGTAAATGTTCTATATTATCTGTGAATCCCTTGATTTCTTCTCTGCTGTTGACTAATGACAATACAGCTCATCTATAGTTTAAGTCCAAATTTTGGTGGCAGGAAAGAAAGAAGACATGAACACACACACACACACACACATGCACATACTCACACGCACACCACACATGCACACACTCACACGCACATGCACACACACGTGCACATCCACAGGCATGCGCGGCAAAAGAAAGAGAATTCTTTCCCAAAACTGCCTAGTCTTCTTTTCTTTATATCCTTGATGTGAACTGGATTCCATGACTACTTTTAGCGACAGTGTAGGCTGAGATGAGAAACACTTGACTTGTACCCTCTACAGCAGAGACAGAGAGAGTTGACAAAGTTGGCCTCAACATTGCAAAGATTTCCTACCAAATGTCTGAGTCCATTGAGGCAAAGCACCTAACAAGTCGGGTAAAACCCTCAGGAAAATAGCAAGGGTGGAGCAGAAGACAAGGGTCCATGGCAAGCCAACTCTTCAAGAGTCTGGGAAACAGCCCAGCAAGGGGGAAGGGGAGAGTTAATCTGTATGTGCTCCACACTGCACCACAACTGAGAGTCCCTGGAAAGACTCTGCATGGGTTTATTTGTTCTCAACACCTCCCAACTGATTCACTGCAGATCACCCTGCCCTAGGAAAAGAGTGATCCAGCAGGGGCTGGGCCTAACACTCCCTTTATACCTCAGGGCACTGAATTCTAGGCATATTACTTGCCAAGAAACTCAAGCAAGAGAGGGGGGAATTGGGTCAGTCAGTGTTATCAGAGGGCTCTACTGCACATATTGCTTTACGACTTACGCAGCATATTGATTAATTTTCATTGGCATATACCCACAGACAGTAACAATTGGCTTTTAAGTTTTTTTCCTTGGAGAGAAAATGTTTTCATGGAGACACTTAATAGTTTGATTTAAATGCTGGGTGTTATAATACATGTCATAAAACAAGGGAACAGATTTTAAATGACAGTAACTTTCTACTTCTGTTAGAGGTGCCCCAGAATAGTGTCCACTCTGTGATGTGTTATATGGAAGGCTTTGAAGCTAAATTGAGATGGCCTCTTTTCTTACCATAGTAAGTGGGTTAGATGTGACTAAAATCTCTTCCAGTTGATGTCTGTAAGAGTCTATAGAAAGGCACTCCGTATTCAAGAGATTCTCTTTGCCAAAAATTTGGACTTAGTTTGTTTTGGTCTAAGTTTCAGTGATCCAGAATTCTCAGAATTGTAGATATTAAAATCACAAATCATAAATTGATTAAATTCTCTGGATCTAGAATTCCCAGAATTTTGGATATTAAGTCTAACCATTCTAATGCTATGAGCCAAGGCAGATCTTTTTTTTTTTTTTTTTTTTTTTTTTTTTTTTTTTTTTTTTTTTTAATAGGCGAGAGTAGTCACTGAGACTTTGAGGGTACAAGACTGCATTGGTTCTGTGTTGTTGTCATCAAATACTGACCAAAAATATGTAACAAAGTGAGGCTTGATTTTATCTTACAGTTTAAAAGGCAGCCCTCCTTGGCACGGAAGCCATGGGGAAGGCATATGAAGTGGCTGGCTACTTTGTGTCTCCAGTCAGGAAGACAAGGGACGAATTTCAGTGGTCAGATTGCTGATCCTTTCTGGTTCCATCTAGGGGTCCAGTCCACAGAGAGATGCCACCTACATTTAGACTGAGTCTCCCCTCCAGCTAACCTGAGCTTAAAAGTCCCTCAACAGTCGTTCTAAATCCTGTTGAGTTGACAATCAGTATTGAGTATCACAATACAACAGTATTTTTTCCTCTTTTAGAGGTATGAATCCATTTATTTTTTATTTTAATATTATAGATATTGGTATCTCTTTAAGGCAAAAAAGTAGGAGTGACTATAACCTCCCCTCAACTCTCTCACTGGGCTTTGTGCTCTCAAACAGCTGCAGAGCTCTCATCCTCTCCTTCATTAGGGTTTGGGAAGGGTGCTATGAATGTGTTAGAGCAGTGTAAATGATATTTGCTATGTATGCTCTGTTTCCCCTCCCTACGCCCGCCAGAGGAGGAAGGTGTTACCTCTCCAGAGACTCTTCTTACCAAGTCCACGTTTTAAATAAATGAAACTTGTACAGACTCCAACACACCATCTTGAGATAACCTCGGGCCCCGAAGTATACTGACAAAGCAGAGTAAACTCAGCCAAGTCATGCAACAGCCTTCAAAAAGAATAGCAGGGTGAAAGACATCGCCGGTAAGAGAAGTAGAAGAAAAGCTGGATTTTTCAAACGAAAGGATCCTCAAAGCAAAATAGTGAAAACATATTCCCCCAGCGCCTGTGTCCTTCGGCTTCAAGCTCTCCATAGAAGCTCAGCCATGCAGCTGCTCACTGAAGAGCCTGTTCATGGTCACACATGCCCAAGACCATTTTTATACCATTTCCCTCGACTCTTTTTTCTCTTTGGTTTCTACTGCTCACCAAAGCTCTTCTTGCTCAGGTCACCAAGACCCTTTTCTAATTTATTTATTTATTTATTATTCTTTTGTTTTTCACATCATGCATCTCCATTTCATTCATTTCCCCATCCCTTTGTATCTGCCCTCTACCCTTGCAACCTCCCCACCCCCCCCCAAAAAAATAAAATAAAATTTAAGAGAAAAAGAGAGAGAAGGTAAATCAGTGTCATCATGGAGACTGTAGTGTGACATGCTGAGTCACAAAGTAAGCCTTTTATCCACATATCTTTACTTGCAAGTGTTTTTGCAAAGAATCATCGGTCTGATTCGAGGCCTCTGGTTTCTGCTACACTATTGATGCTGGACCCTCACTGAAGCTCCTCTTGGTTATCCTGCTGTTGCCCTATGTAGCGGAAATCTTTCGGCTTTGGATCTACAGGACGGGTCACTTCACATGCTCCAGCAGATCACAGATGGGGTAAGCCAACATATAACCCTGGTTCTGGGGCTGGTTGCAGGGTTGGTCAGCCTGCCAGCTGTCCCTTGTCCTCACCACCAGGGTGAGCTTTCCTGCATTGTCCTGGTGAGTTCATCCCTCACTTTGATGAGCAAGGGGTGGGGCCAGGTCTCCTGCTTTCATGTCCTCAGGGTTATATTCCGAAGGCCTACACCTTCATGGTCAGCTCCACTGTGTTGCCCAAGTGTGTCAGCGTAGGGACCATTCCTCCAAATGCTGCAGCTGCCAAGGGACAGTGCCAGCTCTCTCATCTGCCTCAAGTGTTGCTGGGTAGGGTGGGGGTAGGCAGGGGACCATACCATCACATGACAGATGAGTAATGGAGTCAGTTCTTCCATGCTAACAACTATGAGGCTAGCTCACCCACACCTCCACCAACACGACTGGCTCCATTGTGCTTGCCCATGTGAGGTGCAGGGCCCACCAAGACCCTCTTCAGTGATGAAACTGTCTTCTCTTCCTTTACCCTGAATCATATTGTTGGACTAGCACTGAGATTGGGTTTGCTTTCTCCTCTTTTTCTGTCTAGGTGGTCTCAGTAAGGCTTGGCATTGTAGCTTTATTGGATGTGAAATCTGTGTTAAAGCCTTAATCCCATATGTCTGGTAACTCCTATATTTCCAAAAGAACATGTCATGGCTGCCCCACTAACTATAATACTGCCTCATTGTCTCCAGTTTTCTCATGATAAAAGACAACAGAATTTAATAATACCTAAAATCCTTGAATGGTCCTTTGTGTCACTTTGTATCTAGTCAATAACCAGGTTTTGCAAAACACATGTCAAGCCCTTCCACCTTTGCCTCCTCATCCCAGGAACTGTCGGTGGCAGCAGCTTAGTAACAACATTCCTGCTTCCTTAACTAGTTGTTGTTCCTTGTCTGTTTCCTCATGGCCAGAATCTTTTAAATATTAACACCATACCACATTACTCATAACTCTTAAAGTATGGGTGGCTCCAGGGAGATGACACAGTTAAAACACTTGCATAAGCTTAAGGACCTGAGTCTTGAACACCTCTTAAAAAGCCAAGTATAGCAGTACAAACCCGTACTTCCAGTACTGTGGGGGATGGAGTCAGGAGAATCGCTGAGATTCACTGGTCAGCCATCTTGGCTGAAAACTGGTGAACTACAGGGTCCAACAAGAGACCCTGCTTGAGGAAAATGATAAGAGAGAGAGGGAGGGAGGGAAGAAGGGAGGGAGAGAGAGAGAAACCATTACTTTCTGATGGCTCCACATCCAGGAACATACAACAGCCCCTCCCCCATTCCTACTACTACATGCCAAATAAAATTCAGAACGGCCACTCTCTTCATATTTAAATTGACAGTTTTTCAGTAGGTCCCATGATTTCTTGAAGACATTCTTGTATAATGTCATTATGTCTTCGACATAGAGAAATGTCTGTTCTAACACTTTTCAAATATCTTCTTTCTCTCTCAATCTCTTGGTCTTTCTCTGACTGATTCTCTCTCTCTCTCTCTCTCTCTCTCTCTCTCTCTCTCTCTTGTGTGTGTGTGTGTGTGTGTGTGTGTGTGTGTGTGTGAACAGCCGTATAGATCTTTAGGAAAACCACATTAAATTATTCCAGCAAGTTATAAGGATGTTAAGCACAAAGCTAAACCAGAAATGACATGTTTAAACTCTACTCTGGGTTTTCAGCGTCAACTAAGAAACCTTTAAGATGAGATGTAGACAGAGCCATGTAAGTTGACTCATAGAGCAACCCACATTTGTCCAGGAATAAGGAAAGGGATAAATGAGGAGGTTAGACAGTTCCTGCCTATTAAATCAAAATCTATTTTACATCAGTAATTTCCTGGGTAACCGCATTTTTGTAAATAAGTTTTCAAGAAAATAAAAGTCACAGGACTTCAAGGCTTAAAAATCTCACTGCTAACTATTCATGAAGTGGGACAAGAAGCCAGACTTTTTCTGTTCTGACGAGCTCACTACTTTCTTCTGCACCCAAATAGCACAGAGTTGTAAAATGAACCATAATCGGGGGCTGGGGACGTGGCTCAGTGGGAAGGTGCAGGCCATGAAAGCCTGAGGACCTGAGTTCACATCCTTACCACCACACGAGAAGCTGGCTTTGGTGGCTCTGTAACACTAGTACTGTTGAGCACCGGGGGATTCAGGAGCTTGCTAGCCACCACCCTAGCCAGTGGGCAAGCCTTAGATTCAGTGAAGACCCTGACTCTGAAAAATAAGAGAGAGAGAGAGAGAGAGAGAGAGAGAGAGAGAGAGAGAGAGAGAGAGAGAGAAAGAGAGAAGCATCCAACATCAACCTATGGCCTCTATAAGTGCATGCACTCACACACACATACACACACATATGTGCATACAGATATGAAATATGAACATGCATATACTACATACACAACATGCACACATATACTTACAGAATTCTTTAAAATTTTCCATAGCTGGAGAGATGGCTCAGAGGTTAAGAACACTGGCAGCTCTTCTTGAGGATGAGTTTGGATCCCCAGCACCCACTTGGTGGCTCACAACCACCTGTAACTCCAGTTTCAGGGGTTCCAACATCTTTCCTCAAAGAGCACCAGACACATATGTGGTGCTAGACTTCATATAGAAATAAAACCCACACATATAAAAATATGTAACATTTAAGTTAAAAATGTTCCATAAGCCATGTTTGATGGATTTGATTGAAGGTTAGACAAAAACTAGGAGGATGAGGCATGAAGTGTGTGGGTGTGGTTAGCCTTGGCCATAGAATGATATACACTTGTCTCAGAAAAACAAATACAGAGAAAACCTGACACTCTGCTATAGACAGATTTTTTTTCTGTTGTTTGGAGCAGTTTCTTTATCAGCTAGCCTAGGACACCAAGGGTGACCTTGAACTTCTGATCCTCCTGCATTCACCTCCCAGGAGCTGAAGTTGCCAGGGATGGAAACCAACACTTTGACATGCTGCATCCAGTTTCTGTTTTAGACACTTGTCACATGTGTCCTGTATATAAAGAAAGTTAGTAGCTACTGGGAGACGCATGAGACTGGTGAATGAATCTGAGGGAAGGAAAGCATATAAAATATGTTGTTCACAATAAATTTCAAATACATAATGCAAATTTTGTCAGTTCCTTTGGTGTTTTTAACTTCCCATCTTCATTATTAGGGTGGCAGAAATAGAAACTGCCATGTCGAAATGATACTAATATAACAGACACGCTTCAAAGAGCCATGCATCTTTCTAATACATTCTGTACAATTTATTGCAAAACTAACTTTTGTTTACTTTCTTAGGGTAGAACTCCCCTCAAAATAAAAATGCATTTTGAAGTTTCTTCAACAAATGGTGCTGGCATAACTGGATGCTGGCATGTAGAAGAATGCGAATAGATCCATAGCCATCACCCTGTACAAAATTCAAGTTTAAGTGGATCAAAGACCTCAACATAAGTCCAGTTACACTGAGCCTGATAGAAGAGAAAGTGGGAAGGAGCCTTGAATGCATTGGCACAGGAGACAGCTTTCTGAATAGGACACCAGTATCACAGACACTAATATTGACAATTAATAAATGGGACCTCCTGAAACCTGAAAGCTGCCATAAGGCAAAGGACACCGTCAATAACATAAAGCAGCAGCCTAAAGAATGGGAAAATATCCTCACCAACCCCACATCTGACAGAGGGCTGATCTCTAAATATATAAAGAACTCAAGAAAATAGACACCAAAATACCAAGTAATCCAACTTAAAAATGGAGTACAGATTTAAGCAGAGAATTCTCAACAGAAGAATCTCAAGTGGCTGAAATAAACTCAAAGAAATGTTCAGCATCCTCAGCCATCAGAGAAACGCAAATCAAAACAACTCTGAGATACCATCTTACACCTGTCAGAATGGCTAAGATCAAAAACACAGATGACAGCTTATGTTGTAGAGAATTTGTGTGGTGGTATGTTTGATAAAAAGTAACCTGAAATACAAGGACAGAGCCAAGTCATGAAGATTGGGGAGCGTGACTCATACCTTTAGTACCAGCACTTGAGAAGCAGAGATCTTCTGGATATCTGTGAGTTCAAAGCCAAACAGGGCTAGATGGTGCTGCCACTCACCTTTAGTCCTAGCTCTAGGAATGTTGAAGGAGGGAGTAAAATAGCTGAGCAGGGAAAGAATAATAAGGCAGGAGAAGGGGAAGTTCTCTTTAGTCAGTCTGAGGACTCAAGAGACAGGACCTACCCTGTTCGGCCTGAGGAGTTGGCTGGATGAGAAGTGGCTGTGGTTTGGTCCCTGTCTCTCTGATATTTCAGCTTTTCCACAATACCTGGCTCTGGGTTTTTAATTATAATACTAAATAGAATTTGTGCAATAGTAAGGAGATAGGTCATGGCTGGTGGGGGTGTAAACTTGTACAGCTACTTTAGTGGTTTCTCAGAAAATTGGGAATCAATCTACCCCAAGATCCAGCTATACTACTCTTGGGCATATACCCAAGGGATGCACATTCTAACCACAAGGACACTTGCTCAACTATGTTCATAGCAGCATTATTTATAGTAGCAAGAACCTGGAAACAACCTAGATGCTCCTCAACCAAAGAATGTATGAAGAAAGTGTGGTACATTTACACAACAGAGTATTACTCCACGATAAAAATATATAACAGTAATTACAACAACAACATGCAGGCAAATGGATGAAACTAGAAAAGATTATTCTAAGTGATGTCACCCAGACCCAGAAAAACAAACACGGTAGGCACTCACTCATAAATGGATATTAGCTATGAAGAATAGCCAGGCTACAATCCTCAGTCCCAGAGAAGCCAGGTAGCAATAAGAGTCCAAAGAGGTACCCATAATTTCCTTGGGAAAAGGAAATAGATGAAATCTCCTGGGTAAAATGGGGGAGGTGGGTGGAGAGTAGATGGGGGGTGAGAACGTGAGGGATGGATTGAAGGGGTTGGGGTATGCATGGAGGAGAAAATAATGAAAGGGATATCTTGATTGGGGGACATTTGGGGGTTAAGGAGAAATTTGGTGCCAGGGAAACTCCTAGGAATTCACAGGGATGGCCCCAGCTAAGTCTTCTAGCAATTGTGGAAAGGGTGCCTGAACCGGCCTACCCAGATAATCAGCTTGGTGACCACCCTAATTGTCATCATAGAACCTTTATATCCAGTAACTTATAGAAGCAGATGCAGAGATCCACAGCCAAGCACTGGATAGAGCTCCAGGAGTCCAGTTGAAAAGAGGAAGGAGGGGTTGTACAAGCCACGGAGTTCAAGATCATGATGGAAGGGACCCACAGATACAGCTTGTGGGAGCTCATGGGACTCTCAACCAATGGCTAGCAAGCCTGCATGGGACTGACCTAGGCCCTCTACATGTGTATGACAGTTGTGTAGCTTGGTCTGTTTGTGGGGCCCCAGCAGTGATATCAGGACATGTCCCTGGTGCGTGAGCTGGCTTTGGGGAACCTATTCCCCATGCTGGGATGCTTGTCCAGCCTCGGTGCAGGGGGAGAAGCTTGGTCCTGCTTCAACTTGATATGCCATACTTTGTTGATTTCCATGTGAGGCTGGCCCCCTTCTGAGGAGGAGTGGATGGGGTGGGGTAGACAGGAGGTGGGGAGAGGAAACCGAGGAGAGGAAATTGTGGTTGGTATGTAAAGTAAATGAAAAATAATTTTAAAAGGGGGAGTAGAGGAAAGGAAGTGTCTTTTGAAATCACTTTTTAATATATTCCCTCTTTGTCTCCCATCCTTGCCTCCTGCCAGTCTGTATTTGCTGAGCTTTGTTGAACTCTTGACCTTGAGTACCTCTGCAGCTTGGCATGAATGTTTGAGGGACTTTGGGTGATAGAAAACGGTTTTATTTGAGGGATGGTGTGTGTGTGAGGGGGGGGACTGACCACGCCGGAAAGAAGCACAGGCTGGGGAAGACTAGGCCATGTCTCCCAGCTGTGCAGAGGAAAGTGTGAACAGCTTGTCAGAAGAACTGCCTTCTTCCCTTCTCTTCCAGACAGTGCCCTCCACTCAAACCATCACTTCTCATTTTCCCTGTGGACAATAGTGATGGAACTGAGGGTTTATTGCCCACGGAGAAGTACAGTGAAGAGTCTGGATTGGCCTTGCTGTTGCCTTGGTCGAGAGACTCAGGCCAGGTCCCGAGGACCGTGAAGAGAAGGCTGACAGAATGCATACATTCACAGCTCTGGCCTGGAGGTTGTGGGCTGACCAATATGTAACACATGGGGCAAGATGCCATTTCTGGAGTCATAGCTCTTTCCAGGTGAGCAAATTAAATGTCCTTACTTAGTCCTGGGAGCAACGCAGCATATTTTTGGTAAATTTCCAAAGCATTTTTCATTTACAGTGTTGGAGCTGTTGTATGTTGGATCAGGCTATGGGGAAAGAACAGAGACAGAGTGGGGGCATGGCTCAATTGTACAGTGCTTGCCACGAAAGCATGGGGACCAGAATCCAATCTCCAGCACCCAGGTAAGAAGAAAAGCTGGGTGTGCACTGGTACATGCTCATAATAGCAGTGCTGGCGAGGCAGAGACAGGCAGATCTTAGGACTGGCTGACCAAGCCAACTTGGTAAGTTCCTGACCAGTGTAAGACTGTCTCAGAAAGCCAACATGGAGATCAGTTGAGGAATAGTACCCAAAGTTATCCTCTGGCCTCTACACACATGCCTATACATGTTCCTGCATGCAAAATAAGTTTTAAAATGCTTGGGAATAAATGCTAAGGTTTGACTACAGACAATGTCAACTTTAATGCTCTGTCTCAGATCAGCTATTGAGTGGTGACGTGTGCATAGAACTGTTTGTGTCAAAGATTGCAGAGACACGCCCTGTGTCTTCCCTCTTTCGGCAAAACCCACTGGCTATGTTGGAGGATGAAATATTTGGAGACTTGGGCAAGTCTGATAGGTGTTTCCAAGGTCAAATTTTCTGAATGATTAAGAGGGAGATGATGGGGAAGGGCTGGAGAGATGGCTCAGCAGTTAGGTCACTGATGTGCCATCACGAGAACTGGAAGTCACATCCCTGTTCCCACATTACAAGAGGTGCATTAGCACATGCCTGTAACCCCAGCTTCTGGAGGTGTGGTGTGGGCACAGGACTTCTATGGCTTGCTAGTTTCTAGCTGAATCAAGAGAATAAGAGTCCCAGGTTCAGGAAGAGTCTGCCTCAAAGGAGCAGGCAGTAAGTGATAGAGAAGGACACCTGACATCCTTTTTCTGGCCTCTGGGCAGATGCTCACAGACAGACAGACACACATGCACACACACACACACACACACACACAGAGAGAGGGGTGGGGTGGGGATATACATACACAGAGAGATAGAGGGACAGAGACAGACACAGAGAGAGATAGACACACACACACATAGAGACAGACAGACACACATACACAGACACAGACAGAAAGACACATCTTTTAAAGTGGTTTGTGTAAGAAAATTTCATTTCTTTATTTTTTGGTATTAGAATGAAGTTTCATGCAAGTAGAAACTACCTCTGTTTGGTTCTGTTCCCTACTTACTACTGTGTCTGGTATCTGGGAGTTTCCCATGACATCATCTTAATTAAGTTTACCCTAATCACAGAATGCTTTAGAGTACTGTGATGTTCAGAGTACAGCAGCCATTTCACATTCTGAAGTCAGCTGGGCAGTAACAGCACTGTGCCGTCCAATTTCCCCAGTTGACTGCAGGAGGCTATTAGCCAGGAACAACGACTAGACGTAACCTAGGTTCCATCCAGACTAGAGAATAAACTTTCTGGTGTAGAATATCTGACCTTGATTCCCTCTGCTGGACTTTTGAAATGATAAAACTATCAGCTCAGGTTCCACAGGGAGCAGACATGGGTAAAAGCCCCCTGCTGGTTTATATGCAGCTTTGGACACCTACTCCTGGAGTAGTTAAAGTGGGAAATCCTATAGTCTATTTCTCTTAAGGAAGGTCTCCCTGCCAGCCCACATGATATTAGTAGTGCATTCTCCAAATATGGACCATGCCATCTTTATTACATTGTAGCTTTGGGCAGGGGGAGGGCTCAGTAGGTACAGTAGGGGCTGCATGGTCATGAGAATTTGAGTTTGGATTCCCAGAACTCATGGAATAGCTGGGCTCAGCAACACATCGATAATCCCAGCACTAGAATGGAGCAGGTGAAGACAGGATGATGCCTGGGGCTCTCTGGCTTCTAGCCTAGCTGGAATGGAAATAGCAAGCTCCAGGTTCAGTGAATGCCCCTTTCTCAAAATACTAAGGTGGGCAGCAACAGAAAGAGACACTGAATATTAATCTTTGGCCTCTACATGCAACACACACACACACACACACACACACACACACACACACACAAATACTTGTGCTTTTGTTGAGATATAATTCACCTACCTTTTAACACATATAATTATAGTGGTTTTTTTAGTCTACTGACAGAATTGTGTAACTGCCACCATGATCTTATTTTAGAACAATTTTCCTCCTCAAAAACAAACCCTGCACTCAATTAGCATTCACAAGCCTGTGCCTTCAGTTCCTGGCAGTCATAATCAACTTCCTGTCTATATGGATGTGCTTTTTCTGCGCATTCAATGTGAGGTAATGCCCTTGCATTTTTACAATTGGCTTCTACAGCGAATCTTCAAGATCCACCCATATTGTCCCTAAGTAACATCTGGATTGTCTGTGTCCTTAAGCGCTGTGACTTGTGAGGTTAAGGATGTTTGCATGCCTGTGTTGGTTTGTTTGTGGCTTTTGACTGTGGGTATTCTATCTTGAAATGGCACGTGGACCATCAGCAGCCTATTCTATTTCTCCTTCAGATTTCTCTTCTAGTTGGAGATGATAAGATAGTTGGACTATATGCCTAGAGTAGTTATATGTGATTGCTATTTTTAAAATAACTATGATTTGGGCTGAACACAAACTTATTTTGCAGTTCTAGAGGTAAGATATGCAGTATCCATCTCTCTAAGCTACAACCAAGGTGTTGGCAATTTTTAGTCATGTCTCTTTGTCCTTTTGTAACTTTGGCTCTGGTCCTCTTCCATCTTCAAAGTCATCTTCAAGGTCACATGACATCAACTCTAACCCCTGCCTTCTTTCACATAAGGGGATCTAAGACAATCTCTTTAATTTAAGGTTATCTGGCTACCTTCCCTAAGCCCTAACTCCACCTTACCATCCACCATAACAGATTTTTTTTCAGGTTCTGGTAGAGACAACTTAAGAAGAGCATCATCTTTCTGTCTTTAACAGTAACTTGGCTGCCTTGGAATCTCTCCTGGAAACAGCATCTCCTTCCCAGGAAATGCCAGTTAGTTGACTTGAAAAATAGAAGCTAGTATTTCTTCTGAGGAAAAGCAATCAAACACAGAGCACACTAGTCGGTGCCCAAAAGAATCTGTCTGTCCTGTGTGAACTATACAGATACTTTGTGGAAGACAGTTCGACAGTTTTTTACAGAACTAAGTTCATATGCTCCTCACATGTGTCCAAGATCACACTCCTTAATACTTATCTAAGTGAACTGGAAATGTGTCTACATAGCTGCACACAGGCCAGTTCAATGGGTTAATGTGTCTACATAACTGAACATAGGTCTGTTCAGTAGTTAGCATGTTTATATAGCTGCATGGCAGCTAACGTGTTCACTAGTTAATGTATCTTTATAGCTGCACACAGGCCTGTCCAGTACTTCTAGCTGTGATTGTCAGAATGTGGAAGCAAGCAAGAAGTACTTCACAGATGAGTTAAAAAACAGACTGGAACCTCTGAACAGTGTGCTGTCACTCAGTGGTAAACAAAATGAACCACTAACTCACAGAAGGATGTGGAGGACATATAAATGGCAAATCTAAAGCTTTGAAAGTGAGCAGCCAATATGAAAAAGTGACCTGTCTGTGATTCCAAATGTATGATCTTCAGGAAAAGGCACAAGTAAGAAAGAAATGAGAAATTAAAAGTGGGGATTTTAGCATGGTGATACTTTTCTGAATTATACTGCCATGATGGATGCATGACATCAAATGCTTTTTCCAAACCTGACAAGGTACAGTTCAGAGAACAAGCCCTAATATTATTCAGGAAGTCAAGGCTGAGTGTGCAGCCTACCTGGGACCTGTGTGTTACTGACCCACCCTCACTTCTTGCCAAAGCTCAGGAACATATCAGAAGAGGAGTGGAAGACAGAAGGGGAGATGTGAAGGCTGTCCTCTGGACAAGACACGAACTCACATCAGCCAAGGTCGCCTATAGAGCCTTATACAGCTCAAGCCAGTCACCACTACAGCATGGGACCATTGCTGCTGGAGGAGAGAGAGTCAGTTTTCTTTGGAGATATGGCTGCTGGTGGAGTGCACATGCCCAAGTGGATGCCCTGTATAAATGTGCATGGGGACAGCACAGATTGAACTCAGCGATTAATTTTAAAAAGCAGAAGAAATGGAACATGAAGGTAGCAATGGAAACATGTTGTAGAGGGATCTAGGGGAATAAGAAGGTGAATATGATTAAGATTCTAAAATTTCTGTAAAACTAAAACTGCTCTAAAATAAAATTTACCAACTGTTGCACAAATAAAGGAAACTCAGGGCCAAATCTCTGGGAAAGGTGGAGATATCAGAGAAGAAACCCCACAGTCAGATCTCACCCAGCTGTCTTCCAGCTTCCTCAGCCTCACTCCTCCAGGCTTCTTCTGCCTGCTCTGTCTTTCTATGTCTGCCTTAAATGCTTTCTTTGCTCAGTTAAGGTGTGGCACCACCACTGCCTGCCTGGAAGCCTGGAACTCCTTCTGTAAACTAAGATGACCTCAAACTCAGATTGGATTAAGGGTGTAGGTCACTACTCCCAGGATATTCCCTGTGCTGGGATTAAAGGTGTGAGTTACCACTGTCTGATCCTCCTAAAATGACTCTAATTAGATCTCTCTGATGTCTCTGACTGTTTTTATTATACTCGAAAATATCCCCACAACCAACTATTTAAAATTTCCACCCAGGAGATATCCCACCCCACTTTTCAAGAACATGAAATTATTTGCATCTGTCCCTTCCCAAATCTGCATGTTATAAATCTATCTCCACCATGTCTGTAACCAAAATCCCCCTAAGGTAGCTTTCTCCAATCAAAAGCCTAATTGGCTTCAGAAATAAGACTAGTTTTTAAAAATCGTATGTAATATAAAAGTACCCATGGCTTTCAGTGTGTGTGTGTGTGTGTGTGTGTGTGTGTGTGTGTGTGTGTGTGTGTTCTGCCCTTCCAAATTATCTTAAGGCATGGAATTCTCTACGTGCTGCCAACTGCGGATCCCTCTGTAGGGTAGCTGCCTCCCAGCTTCCAGCTGGTCATGCTGTCTCCTGTCTCACTATGTGCCCCCACATCCAGCTTTCTATGTGGCTTCCAGGACTCAAGCCATCAGGTATATCAGGCCTGCATGGCAAACCAAAACCACTGAGCCATTTTCCTGGCCTCTTATAACTTTAAATGACGTTTCTCCCCAGGTTAGAGTCAAGTAATTTCAAACGCTCTTAAGATCTTGTACCTGTGCTTCACAGATCTGCCTCCTTAACATTCATGACTGCTGCCGTACTTCCCGCAGTAGCTGGGTTATGGAAGCAGCCTGTTATCCACCTATAAAGGAGCAAGAGAGAAAAGTGGGTTCATATACACACAGGTTTTCTTTGGCTGTAAACATTAGCATCACAGCAGTGGTGACATACGCTCTTAATCTCAGCACTCAGGAAGCTGAGGCAAATGGATCTCTGTGAGTTCGAGGCTAGCCTGGTCTACAGAGCGAGTTTCAGGACAGTTCCAGAAAAAAGAAATCTGTCTTAAAAAACAAAAAAGAAGAATAAAGACACATCATTTTGGTGACAATGAATAATTATATAAGTGAATCGAGCCTCTCTTAGATAGACAAATATTACATTTTCATCACTCTTGGATCCTAGACTTTAAATAATAACATGAGATCATACATGTGTATGCATGTAGAAGCATATTGTCCCCAGAGGGCGGAGAGAGTAGGACTGGGGTCTGGGGACAGGGGATATATTCAACCTATAATACATACCTATAAGAAAATTCTAAAAATAAATATTAAGAAATCTAAGGGGAAAAAACCCTCCATCTTGTAGCTTGTAAACAGCTGTAAAGTAGAGTTCTGTCAGACAGGAGACTGCTCATGTAGCCTGCAGATGAGTTATTTTAACACTTCCTAAGTCCTCCTCAGACCCCTGGGGCTTCACTCCTTTGGAAAGAAGCAGAGACTCCCCGAGGAGAATCCTGAAATAGACATCCTATCTCACCATCATTTCCTGCTCTGTGAAGACTTGGGCAGGTCAGACTCAGTCATCGTTATCACTTATGTTCAAAAATTATGAAAAATCAAGTCAATCAACCCAGGAAGTGAGTTTGTTAAGTTGTAGGCAGAATTCTAGGCTGGATCTTCCGGTCCCAGGCCATCTGTGGTTTGGTCTTACAGAAGGTTTAAAATGTAGAACAAAACTAAAAACCAGCTCACAGTGGGCGTTTGCTTTAGTATCAGCCCTCTGCCCCTTTCTTTCTTTTTTCAGGAAGGCCACGAAGTGCTGGTTTCCAAAGCCAAGAGTCTTCTTGCAGTCTGTCACATCTTAGCTGCCTCCTCATCTGTGGCTGGAGGTTTTTGTTCCACATGAAGTGCCAGGGAGTCTTCCCTGTGCTTTTTCGCTATGATGAAATCTATCCAGCAAACTTCAGGGCACTTATTTTGTGAGTTAATGCAGACACACAATGTAGAAATATCTCACCTTATAAGATCCATTTACTTCGGATTTATGTGAAAGGAAGGTGCTAGCTCTCTGCTGCTTTGTTTTTCTATCACTTCCTTTTCTTGTAAGTTTTCATTTTTTAATGTAATTTTTCATGTATGTGCTAGAAAGAGACAGCACATCCAAGGAATCCCCTATGTATTTCATTATTAACTTTGAGAAGATATGGTTCTGACCATTTGATGAGATGGTATGTACCAGCTTTCTGAATGACTACTAAGTACTAATGGGAAGAACTGTGGCGTTGTCTCTTGGCAAAGTTTCACAGGCTCACTTACCGTCCACCAGTAATTCCTGGCCAAATCAAGCATGACTGTGATGATGACTACTAGACTCACATCTTCTGCCCTTAAGATGATGCCTTAAGTATAAAGTGGCTGAGGAGATGACTGTGTAAGCTGAGCACTTGTCTCACAAGTATGAAGACCTGAGTTCAAAGCTCCAGAGCCCACAGAATGACAGACAGCATCACATGTCTGCTATCCCTGTGGCAAGAAATGTGACATCAGAGACAGAATACCTGGAAGTTCACAGGCCAGCTAGCCTCTCAGACAAATGAAACTTGAGGACTAATAGGCATCACAGCACATGTGCACCTGCACACCACATGAGCACACGCGTGCCCACCCCCCACACACATACACACAAGGGAACTCCACAAAGAAGTAAATTCCATCATTTTTTATGTTTGTGCTTATTTTTATTTTTTATTTATTTCCTGGCTCATTCATTAATCCATTTATCTATTAGATTTTTTGAGATTGGGTTTCTCTGTATAGTCCTGGATACCCTGAAATGCTCTCTGGCCTCAGACTCAGACTCAGACCTGCCTCTGCCTCCTGTGTGCGGGTAGTAAAGGTGTGTGCTAACACTGCCCAGCTGACTTGTCATCTTAAAAATGCTAGTGCACAAAAGGAAAGTGTAAGAAACTGTTAGAGATTTTTAAAGCCTTGAGAATATGACAGCTAAATGCAATAGATGATTTTGGAAAATTTTGTTGAAAATGATCCATTGGGATATTTGGCAAATTGGCATTACCGACTATAAAATCATACTTTGTCCATGTTAAATCTTATAAATATTAAAAGTAAATTAAGATTATGTAAAAATTTTGTTTCTTGGCATTACTTATGAGGAAGTATTGGAGTGATACTGGCAATTTATTCTTGAATCGTTCAGAAAATACCCACATGTAAGTGATTAGGCAAAGGGGGCATATTTAGTTATTGGAATGGGTGAACTTATATATAAAGTCTGTGAAGCTCTTTGTAATAGTTTGCAATTTTCTTCTAAGTTTACATTTTCCTACAATTACAAGCCAGACACAATGGCACAGGCCTGCAAGCCTAGCACAGGAAGCTGAGACAGAAGGGTTTTGAGTCTGTAACTAGCCTGGACAAGGTAATGAGACCACATCAAAACAAACAAAACAAGCAAATACCGAAACAAAAATAATTTAAAGAGTTTCTCTGTCTAAAAAGCATCTATGATCTCAGATCTTTATGATGATTTTTAATATGGCAAAGCTTCCTTAACTAAAAGATACTGTACTTCCTAACTGCAAGAATTGTATTTCTTCATGCAAGTATGTTCAAATGACAGAGAAATGATTATTTCTAAAATATAATCAGTGAGGTGTAAGGGATTAAGATCATATAAAGAATTCTAAAAGTAAGAGCGCCATCGACCTTTGGAGACTTGTCAGCAATGCCATTTCTATCATAAATTGGTAGCTTCCAGAAATTCAGCCATCTTTGCATTCCTGCAGAAACTTGTGGGCATTGACAAATGGCCTATAGACTGGCCCATAGACTCAGGGCTCAGCTTCTATCTGTCACTTCCTTCCTCCATGATGTCTGTTCCCCCATTCTGTGTCTTGCACTCATTTTTCCCAAAGGAGTGTCTTGATTGGATTACTCAGCCACCATCTAATGTTGAGCACTGTGTCTGGGTACAGTGCTCACACCAGTTCCTGACGTAAGAAACTAGACTCAACTCCTGATCTGACTGCAGAACAATCAACCAGACTTTAGATCTGTCTGAGACATTATGTTACCTCTTGTCTAATGTTTACAGTCTAGGCATCCTGTCCATAGAATACAAAGAAGAGAAATCTGTGAGACAGTAGCCACCAATGAACACTTTCTTTGAAGGAGAGCTCTTCTTTATCCCAAGCTAGGGTCTGATTCAATTGACTTCCTTATGTAAGCCATAGAGGCTGAATGGGTTGATAATGGTGGTTGTGAAATGAGCAATGAATGTGATTGTAGTTCGCTTGACGTTTCCTAACACCATCACCTAGCACTTGCTCTCTTCATGGGTAAATGAAGATGACAGTAGCAGCTTGCCAGAGAGGTCATAGGTCTTACACTGGGCCTCACCACAGCAGCTTCCCAAACCTTGCACATGGGTGGGAACAGCTCCGATATCCCTAGAACCTTCCTTCAAATTCTAAGACACGATTATACTAAACCCATGTGCGATAAAGTAGGATGGTTAATGTAGAGACCTGTGTGGGAAGAGAAAGTTTATCACATCTCTCAGGGAACTCATTCGTGTGCTGTAGGGACTCCACAGCTCTGTTTCGTAGAGTTTGATAAAGAGCCATGGTTATCTTTTTGAGGTAGGATCTCACCCTGTAGCTTGCTCTACCCACAAGCTTGTAGGAATCATCCCCCATCGTTCATTGAATGCTGACATTACAAGCATGAGCCCCACACCCAGCTAAGATTGTGGAAAAGAAAAATTCTTTCGGATATAGATGACCAAAGAATGACTTCTTTGTCTGGTTCTATGCTTTCTTCAATGCTTACAAAAATTTCTAGCACACAGTAGGAACTCAATAACTATTGAAGGAATCAAAACGTGTTAAGTCAGTTATTCAATTTGAAATACAGCACATATCTATCTTTAAAAAGAGAATGTGGGGCTAGTGGTGGTTTCCTGGATAAAACCTTTGATGCACAAGCTTAAGGACTTGAGTTCAGATCCCCAGCACTCATCTAAATGCCAAGAGTACCTGACAGAACTGGATAGCTGTGGATTCAGCCAGAGACACCGCCTCAGTTAACAAAATAGAAAGTAGTCAATGAAGACACACATGATGTCAACCTTTAGCCTACACACACACACACACACACACACACACACACACACTGTATTTAGGTACATATACATGCAAAAAAAGTGTATTTGTTTACTTAAAATGTTAATATCATAGATAATTATATGTTGGTGATACAACCTTGGCCAGAAAATAATTAATAGCCTATTATTTCATCTTGGATTCCTATGTAGAATATTTTATTAACATAAATAAACAAAATAACTTGATCGCAGAACATCTGTAGTGGCCACCAATATTTTTAAGTAATAAAAGTATAACATAGGTAACATAGTCAATGTTCTTATCCAGATTTTGTGTATATTACCAGTAAGTATCAGTTTGAACAGTGTCAGTCTAGATTGAAAATGTGCCAGGTTTATTAACACCACAATTAACAGACTTTTTAATTAAGTTGCTGATTCTGTTAATAATGTAGATGACTGTTGTTTCTAAAAATGAGTTGTATAAGCATTTCTTTTTGTTGTGTTTTTATAACTTTTATTATGTAAATTATAGGTGTGGAGTTGGGGAACATTTCAACAGATATGTAAAAATACAAGCAGAATTTCAAACACTGTTCATTGCTCTAAAAATAAAAGTAATGAGTTGTCCTATAAAGCCTAAGTAATGCTTGATGGAAATTTTAAGTGTGCTATGACTTTAGTTAAAATTTAGTTTTTCATACGTACAGGTTGATCCTTCTAGAATCCTGGCTTTTGACAGTGTTTTCAATGCTGTTTGTGATATAGCTTTCCATGGGCAAGAAGTGAGAATTACATTTCACATGCTGCTTTATGCTTGTAAGGATTCTGACTTCCACATTACTATGACATACCACCGACCAGTCTTTATTCTGTATGTATAACATCAAAGGTTCTTGCATCCGGAAGAACTGGACATGATTTGATATCCTAGTTTACTGACCGAATGAGATAAACAGTAAGCAAGCAGCGCAACCCGACAATATTCTACAGTGTATCTAACATGCCCAAGGTGCTTCCCATACGGATTGTCTAAGATCTTCGCCTGAGGTTAGGTTACTATACAGCATGAAACTGAAGGCATGCTCTCTCCTTCTGTTTCTGCACCCCCCCATTCTCTTTTTATTTCTTTCATCTTTTTGGTTTGGAGTTTGAACCAGGATCATTGTGCTGTCCCTCCCACCTCCTATTTTTACATTTATTATGTTTAATACGATCTCACATATCAAATTGCCATTTTTTATCTGACTCTTGTTTGGGAGTGTGATAATTAATATTGATTGTCAACTTGATGACCATGTGGATTGACCTAGATGACAAACCTCTGTGCACACCTGTAAGCAAGTTCCTAAACTGAATCGAGATGGGAAGACTCACCTTAAATGTGGTGGCAGCATCCCATTGGATGGAACCTCAGACTGATTTAAAAAAAAAAAAAAAAAGCACCCATCACTGTCTGCTTCTTGACTGTGGGTGCAGTGTGACAGCAGCTTCTGCTCAGGCCTTCCACACCATCATGGACTGTGCATGCTCACACTGTGAGCTGAAACATACCTCTCCTCCCTCCCTCCCTCCCTCCCCTTCCCTCCCTCCAGTCATTCTGTAATTTGCTTTCCTCAGCTGTGGGAAGAGTAGCTATCACAGAAGGTATGGATTCCTTTAGAAGAGAAATGCATAGGATTTTAATGGAAGAGTCTCCTCCTATAAGACACAAGTCAACTCTGCCCCTGTAGCTGATTGAACACAGAACTGCTTCTGTAGTTTCCCTGTGCTTCTGCGTTTGTCTTTGCACCATGTCTTTGTGGAGGTAAATCTGTTGGCCCTCACTTTGAAGCCGGGATGACTCCACGGGCTGCTTTGTTGACCAAGGTTTGGTGATTAGTTGTTATGAGACACTCCTGTTGGCAATAGCCAACACAGCCCTTACTATCACTTGCTCTCCTGGCTGCAGAGATTCTTAGAGGACAATATTAACCAATCGTTCTCATGCTCCTGGCCTCATGTCTGTCCAAAGTAGATGCTCCGCAAATAGTCATTTGCTGATCCCGGCAGTAGCTCTAGGAAATCAGAGTAGATGCTCAAAATAAATGACATCTAATGATTTTTACCAAGGTCCTTAATAGTTTTAGAAACATACATACACACACACACACACATGAGAGAGAGAGAGAGACATGCATATGTGAACTCACACATGTACACACATGCACATGCATTCATATACATACATGCGCATGTGTACACACACATACATATACACATTCTCACATGAAGATGGAGCTGATCATGGTGCTATATGCCCCTAACTCTAGCATATTTGCAGGCAAAGGTGGACACACGCTAAGTTCAAGGTCATTTTGGTCTACACAGCTGGTCCTATTCCAGCCAGAGCTGCATAGTGAGGCTCTATTTCAGCAAATAAATAGGGAAGAAAGAAGTGGACAGTAGGAGGAGAAGACAGAAGAGAGAGAGGAGGGAGAGGGGGGGAAAGACACAACTAGTTTTCATAGACGATGTGCACTTCTCATTCATTCAGTTATTTATTCATTATTTTATCCAAACCAATTAATTTCTCACCAGATGCCGGGTACTTTAAGACTCGAAGCTATTGAGCAAAGGAGTCATTTAAGAACAGAACAGAGAATGTTTCATATTTTAAACTTGACACCATTATACATTAGCAAATACCAAGTAGTTTGCAGAACTCAGACATTGGACTTATTTTGTTGTTGTTTGATCTGTGATCCATGAAGAGATACCGTACTGAGTGTAGTCAGGTTTCAAGGAAGACTCTGTAAGCAAACAGAACTACTTCCTCTGTCCCTCTGTCCCTCTCCAAACAAAGCCAGGCCAAGCAAAGCACCAGGACTGTGTCAGACAGCTTCACTTCAGTGGTTTGGGGATCCACGGCAGACACCCTGAATCAGTACACTTTACAAACCAAAGCTTATCTGTTTTTTAACTTTTTGACATGCTCCTGCCATCTCAATATTTTTTTCTGACACTCCCTGAGAAGACAGGAGCAGAAATGACCTCTCCTTGAGGCTCTGTCACTGTGGGGCTCATGTGGGCAGACTGGCATCTGCAGGCACACATCGTTAGCAAGTTGGCAGCCTCCATGCCCTGTGCAGGTTGTAGTCAGACCCTGTCTTCTAAGGCAGCCTCTTTCTGGTTGATTAACTTTAATGTAATTTTAATTAAAAACCACAGTGTCAAAGGGTTTAGCTACTCGAGAAATGAGCACAGACTGGGGCCCAGTGGCAGCAGTCACTTGGAAAATGGAAATGTGTCCTGACACTGTTGTGTGGGGGCCAGATAAACAGGGTCGCTACAATGCTGGGCTCCATGCAGGGAAGACACTGGGGGAACGTCAGTGGCAGGGCCTCCTTGTACTTGGAGGTTCCAGGGTCTCCATTTCAGGTGTCATCC